>QNGE01003533.1:63500-74133 GCA_008508345.1 Paragonimus westermani
CGCACTCATTTTAAGGAAAGCAAAAAACAAAAGAGGTCAACTTGCCATTATTTCAATTACCCAAAATGTCCTCCACGCCCCAAGTGAGATCCTGAGACTATCCGGCAGACTATTCTGTGAGGTCACCTACGGTGATGCCTACTTCAAAGACAGTCACTACACTGCGGATCAACCACAGATGGACATGCTGGACCTTGACTAAACTGGCAATATGAAGTTGTTGGAGATGTCCACTAGCCGCCGCAGCAACAATGGAACGACCAATGATGACCCGATGGTATCGCTTCGTATTAACAGTCCTCTCGGGATCATCCCCAAACTTCACCGGAAACACATTGTAGTCTTCCACATGAATTCATAATACTGCACTAAGGCAACAAACTTCTGTCCGATGCGAGACCGGGTTTCCGACCAAAACTTTCAGCATCGTATGTACTTCTGTCTTTCGTCTACAGGAACCTAACGTCCTAGAGCCGGACAACTATTCTGCTTGAGCTTCGCCGATCGTCGTCGTAGGAAACCCCAACACAACCGAGAATTTATGCCAAATTCCCTACAAGTCCCGATGCAGTTCCGGGTACACGCTAGTATCCTCCCTCTCTGCCCAATGATCAAGTCCCGAAGAACGGTAATACGTGTTTCGCAAGCCTAGTCCTGACGGACGCCCACTTACAAATGAGGGTTACAGAATGTTCCAAGGTGTTAACCATCAACAATCATCGCGGCTTGTTGCAGTGCCAGCGTCTTTCATCTGGCAAAAGGACTGCGCATGCAGTCTTCCAAAAGAACATGGATATGATGATGATAGCTGTTTCAGAAGCGGCCACCTATCTTGATGCTAGGATTGGCTAATCCTACCCACAAATTTCAAATCTGAAGTCAGTGCCCCAAAGGGTCAATATGCTTATATAGACGTGAGTCAACCAGTCAGATTGCTTGGAACATTCCTAGAAAGCGATGGATATTACACTTTTAACCTATAAATACAGCACCGTCGTACAGTAGTTTTTACGGAACGGATAGATTAGTTTCTTCCCGTTCCTTTGATTCTTAGCTTGAAAGGTTTGTGGATTTTCCGGGGATTGGAGGTTCCGAGCGTTTTTCTGGCAGTACGCTTTCCGTTGTAAAACGTGGGTTTATCGCTAGTTTTCTTTTGTGGTTACAACACTCGGCGATATCGCTGTGACCGGAGCTGATGAAGCAAAGCTCGTGGAACGCTTGAAGAAGGTCTTTGTACGCACAGCCAATTATGGGTTCCGTATTTGTCATGAGAAGTGCCGTTTCTCATTGCAATCGATCAGGTACCTGGGCTTTATCCTCGATCATAATGACCGTCATCCAGACAGCCACAGCTGTTGATATGACATCACCGTCAAACGCATCTATTCTACGTTCATTATTGTGTATCTTCAAGCAATACAACACGTTTTTGTCCGCTACTCAGCGTTTGCGCACCCTTGAAAAGACAGTTGACGAAGAATATATCCTAGAACTTATCCACTAAATGTCACACTCCATTCGAGGAAGCAGAAACAACAGTTAACTCCGACAATTTGCCGGCGTATTTTGATCCCGTTCTCCAAATCGTGGTCGCACGGGCGCGTCAAGTTATTCAGTGTAGGTAATCAACTCACAGCTCTATCCTGACAACTTCCAAAAAGCAGTCGTTCATGCTAACGTTACCATCATCATCATAGACAACAATAAGATAACTGGTTCACATTGACGCTTAATTGCCACACAACCATGAAGAACAAACCAAAACCCTGTAAGGCAAGAGAAAAAACAGGAGAGGAAAATGACTACTAAAAATAGCCTCGTCTGTATTCATACGTCCAACAGAAAGGTGTCTGTATCTTACAAGCAAACAACCGAGCTATAAGTAAATTAAGCCGTCATCAACAAGACAGCTTAACAACGGTTTCCATTACCCCGCGTTAAGTGTACTTAATTCACAGACAACTCGGACAAATAACAAAAAACGTCACTGAGCCCGGCTACCTGTCATCTCAAATAATGAATCTAGTCAATGACTTTGTGAGTGGCGTGGTACACAGGCCGAGATACGAACCCTATACACGATGACTAACTCCTTGGTGAGGGACTTCACTCCTTCACGCCAGATCATCATCTCTCCAACTCGCACTTCATGCCATTCGGCTGCGGCATCGCCAAAGAGTGCTCGGTGTGGCAGACGATTAGGTGATATTCTTCACGTAATGAGTGATTAAGCCGGGAGTGCGATTATTCCAACACTGAAATATTTCGACGCAGTGGTGAGATATGGCCGAAGCCCACAGCAGGTGGACTGCGAACATGAAGCGTCAACCACACGCACAAAACCAGACAAAAGTGCGCATGATGCGCCAGTGAAAACTTTCACTGAGCTGTGGACAAGAATTTCAATTCTCAGACGCGAGCGCGCGCACGGAGTGAGAACGCACGAGTTGGACAATAATGGTCGCGCATTATTCAACGAATTTTTGTTACACTGGCACCGTGCTCTGAAGACAATGCAATGAACCTTCTGTAGTCAACCCCACTCGTGGATGGAAACGTGGAAGAATGGCTGTCGGAATTTGAGGTGACTGCTGCGTGAAACGGACTAAAAGGCGAGGCACAACTTTTGACGGCACCGGGAACATCGCACATCGGACAGGTAGAGACCGTATGCTTTGAGTGAACGGACAAAGGTCGCAATCTAATAGTAAGAGTCACGGATGGCACTGATTCAGAAATTTACCAAGTACACGACTAGCATGGGGCAATGGATTGTTTTTGTGGCACCAAGTGTTGCGACACACAAGACCCTCTGGTCTATCATCAACTTATTATGGCGTTTCACTTTGGGTCTGCCGGAAGCGGACGAGAAAATGAAAGATTGGTGAGGGAACGGTAGATTGAGAGTTTACCACTGGAATTGTAGGAGGGGGTTCGGATGCCCGAGTCTTGTGAAATCACCGACATCGAACGACTGATTGGAACTGAAGAGCACCTACCTGAACGGATGGAATTCGGATGGCTTATCACCATCGTAGCAGCCATGAGCCTGACCAGAAGATACTGCAGCTCGGGCTGCCGCTCACCTCGACTGTGACGTGCAATATCCCAGAAGAGGAAACTATTAAGAAGGTTGAAAACTGGAAAAGACTAGGAGGAAGCACTAGAAATGGTACGGATGTAGGCAAGCCACTGACAAGGGCTAGAAGTCGGCGGTCTGAAAAAGACAGTTGAGCAACTGAAAAAGTAGTGAAAAGTTTGAATACGAATCTTTAACCCAGATAATGACAAGCTGGGTAGGCACGTGAAAAACCACACCGTAATCGCTGCTTCGTTTGTAACGGGGTGGGACACTGCCCGCCACTGCCCGACGGACGTTTTTCCTCTTATTTTCCAGCGGTACCTTGTTTTTATGGGGGCGGTCCACGGGTGGGATTTTTGATCGAGAGAGAACATAAGGTAGTAGTATTCGGTGCGCTGAACCACCTCCTCGTGGTGCCGACTGGGCGGTCTTGGTGCAATCCTTGACTAGCTAAGCGTTTAGCAACTCCAGATAGAGCCAATCACTCTACCTGGTTTCAAAGTACTGGTTACAATCGATCAAGAGAATGAATTTACCGCCAGCACCTCAGTGCAGGCATCTACCAGTACACAGGATAGGCGAGCGGAGTACATCTGTTCAGAATGTGATCAGATCTGCAAATCGAACGCTGGCTTGTCCGTGCATACCCGTATGCACGGACGCAGGAATGGTCAAGAGCAAGAAGTAGACGCCCAGCCTGCCACAGTCTTTGAATGCGCCAACTGTGGTCGCACCTTCTCCAATAAAATCGGTCTCAGTCAACACAGAAGGCACGCTCATCCAGTCGAACGCAACCGTGAGAAACTTAAGTACATGAAATCCGCCGGAACAAACTGGTCTCAGCAAAAATCGGCCTCCCTTCTCAAGTGTGCTGACGCACTGGCCCCGTCGTGCCCAACTCGACGCGAACTCCATAATCGGCTCGTACTTTGGAGAGCATCCGGACGCGTCTGTATGAACTGTGTTGGTAGAGGAATCCTGTCCCCATTGCTAATCCAGCCACCGTCTTGCAGACCAACATGAAATCTGGTATTGGGTCCCAGGCTGCTGTAAACTCCGACTGGTTTGTCTGTTTGATCGAAACAGTGATTACCCAACTGGAATCTAATAGCGAGGCTTCCATACAAACCGATGAATTACTAGCTATTGCCCGCGGTCTTCAGGCAGGTATTTTCACGATGGTACAAGCTAAGTCGCTGTTGAACATGCATGTCGCACAAGCGTTTCCGTACACCTGGCGACTGACTATCCGACGATGTGCTCGAATTAACGTCGGAGCCCTCGTGACCAGCAAACAGATACGGAGAGTTAACTATACAGTGATTCAAACGCTGTACCACCAGCGCAGGAGAGATGCCTCTTTTGCAGTTTTTTTTCTGGCAATTGGAGAACTGCCTACAAAATGGACCGTGGCCTTCCGGATAGTTCCAACGAATACTGGTCCGAAGTACTATCGGCTCATCCGCAACCTGATGTGCGACCGTCCCGCACGATTCTGCCTCCAGACTGGTCATTGGTCGACCCGATCACCGGAGATGAAGTATCACGCACCTTAAAGCAAATGGAAAACACCGCTCCAGGTTTGGATAAGCTTTTGCCCAAACATGTGAAGCGCATGAAAGCTGATGCCCTGGCTGGATACTTCAACCTTTTCTTGCTAACCCAAGGTTTTCTGATCCATCTGTGTCGCTCTCACATCACGCTTGTACAGAAAGTTAATAATCCGTCATCGCCCGTCGAACTCAGACCTATCGCCGTATCTTCAACGTTGATTCGCCGTTTTCACAAGATTTTGGCTGATCGCCGGAACACGCGCCTGCATCTGCCCGCCCTTCGGTTTGCATTCCTACATCGTGACGGTTGCCGCGAGACGACCGCACTGCTCTATGCGCTGCTTCGGAACTCATGCACGACCTCTTCAAGTCTGTGTGCGGCTTTTATCGATGTGTCCAAAGCATATGATTACATCCCACAGGATTCTATTATCAGATCGGCCCAAGCATTCGGTGCTCCTCCACCTCTGACACATTGCATTGCGGACTCCTATCGGAATGCTTCCGTCACGCTTGGCAGCACCGTCCTCGGTCCCAGCGTGGCGTTCGCCAGGGTGATCCACTGCCCCTGCTTTTGTTTATCATGGCAATGGATGAGGTGCTAGCTCTTTCCCGACCGGAGCTTGGCTACCAGTTCAACTATACACTGGTCAGCAGTTTAGCTTATGTCAACGACTGATCCTTCTCACTGAAAATCCCACACGAATCTCCGAGAAGCTTGCAGCCGCCGCCAGTGCCCTGGAATTAGCCGGCCTGCAGATTAACACGCATAAGACGAAGCTTATGGTCATCTGCGGTGATCACAAACACAATGTGACCAACGAGTCCATCCAGTTCGGTCCGGATACTATCCGCTAACTAAGCGCCATTGATACAGTGACCTACCTAGGTATCCCGCCCACCTGGAAAGATAAGGCATTCACTAATCACCGTCTGCAACTTCGTACGACTTGAGCCCCATGGAAGCCTCATCAACGCCTAGATCTTCTGAGATAGCATTTGATTCCGAAGATGAATCACTCGTTGGTGTTGAGTTGAGTCCACCGGAACACGCTCAAAGTAATGGACTGTACAATTCGTCAGTTTGTTCGGCAGTGGCTATGCCTTCTTAAAGTCACACCTATCAGCTATACCTACACACCGATTCGTTTGGGTAGTCTGGGCATCCCGAGTTTATCCACTGCTATCCACATCTCATGCAAATCCCGACTGGAGAGACTGCTCTCTAGTCAATGTCCAGTTCTGTGGAATGTGGTCAAAGACGATTCGTTTGGCCCTATCATGAGAGAACTGCACGTCTCGGTACGCGTCCAAGGAGTAGTGGCGTAGACGGACAAACTTTATCACTCGCTAGATCGCCGTGGTCTTCAGGAAATCACGTTCTCCACTCTCCAATCGTTGGCTGTTTAATCCAGACCGCATCTTCCCCCAGTATTTTTACTCGTGCTGTCCAGCTTAGGTGTAGTCTGCTGCGGACCAAGGTCCGAAATTCACGAGGTGACCCGAGCGGCCAATCAGTTCTCAGCCGTGGTAACTGCGGTCAACCAGAAAACCTCGCTCATATCCCTCAATCATGCTGAATCACTCATGATGCGCGTTATGCTCGGAATAACCGTGTAGCTAAAAACCTGGCGAAACGACTGCGTAACTTGGGCTATACAGTCTTCGAGGAGCTGCGAGTACCAACGGTGAGCTCGTTCATCAAACCCGACGTGATCGCGGTTGGTGACGGCGCTGCTTTGGTGCTTGACGCCAGTATAGTGGATGACTACCGATGCCAACTTGCCTGGATGGACAAGACTGCGAAATACGGACCCGACTCCCATAAAGCTGCCATTCTGTCGGTCCTACACAGCACAGGCTGTGGTGTGAACTTTGTTTCCCACTTACTTGTGATCATATCTTTTTGCGGAATCACGCTCTCTTCTTCACGCAGCGCCATTCTTCGACAGGGACTGCCTTCCTATGCAGTCACGGATCTATGTTTACTGACTGTTCTTGGTTCCCTAAAAACCTACGACACCTATGTGCGAGGAACCTGGCGTTGACTGTTGCCACCTCTCTAACAGTTGTCTCTCTATGAAGGACATTCTGTCCCGATACGTGAGCCTTGATTGTGATAGCACCCTCATGCCCTGAAGAGCCTCTGATTTTGTGAGACTAACTGTTTATTGTATTTCACCTTTATTGAGTTTTTTGTATCCTGTTCTTCAATTTTCTGTATACTGTTTGGTACATAATACACCAATAACTTTTCATTTGATGTGCGGACTATTAACGCTTGTCATTTTTGTGCGAGGACTTGTCAACTTTCCAGTGTTGCCAACTATGCAGCGCCCAACATTTGACTGTGAGCTGGTTTCTGCATTCTCCCCTTTCCATTTCTGTTATTTGATATTGGTGTCGCCGTTTTTTCTTTCTTTGAAAGAAGGTGCGCATATTGTTCTTCAAAATAAACGATATAGTAGTAGTGTTAGATGCGAGGGCGTCAAGTACAATCAAAATTTAAGGATTGCTTATTAAGTCCGATAACTTGAATATGGTCGCGGTTGGAGTGACGGCGTTGAAAGCATTGGTGACTCAGAATGTTGAAATTCTGAGAGGTAATGCCACGCTACGAAAAGCTATTTTAGTCAGTGACAATGTGAAAGAGACGATAATAGGTGTTGATCTGCTACGTCGATTAAAGGCAAAAGCAGACCTGGAGAGCTGTACTGGTGGGGATGCCGTGAAGTTCTGTCGCGAGGAGACGAAAGGACAATGCTGAGTGAGTGGGTTCATTGCGAAATCTCTACCTTTTTCAATCATCAAACAGTGGGCTGATGAGTTCGATCAACTACTCACTAATATGGATGACCAGTACGGATTCTGTACATGGAAGGAAAATTCAATAGGCTTGCAGGCAGGCGCGGAATGCATACCAATATACGGGGAGATGGCGTTCAAGTTGGTTTCAGAAGTAGACAGATATTTAATAGATATGCTACAGAAAGGAATCGCTGAACAGACAGGCAGCCCATTTTGGTCGGCGGTCCTGTTGATTAAGAAATCTGATGGAACCCACCGACTGTGTCAAGTTCAGAGAGCCGAACCGAATGACAATCAAAAACGCGTTCTCCATGCCCCAAATAGGTGGGATTCTTCACATCTGCACGAAGCGTTCCCGTCACTGGCCACTACCAGTGGCACGAAAGGACAGGGCCAAAACCACCTTTTACGTGAACGGACAATAGTACGGATTCCTTAGAAAACCACTCGGTCTTTTCAACACTCATATACCTCTTGCCACACATTCTGGAAAATTAGGAAGGAGTGATCGTGTGCGGAGATGACATTGTTATATTCCACCATATGGTGACGGAACACACAGAAAGGTTGTGAGCAGTGTTGGAATGAATCGATGCAGCCGGTCAAAAGCTGAACAGTAAGAAATGCCAAATAGGTTGCAGCTCAAATGTTTTCTTGAGACACACGGTTGCTAGCGGGAAAATCCAACCATTGCCAGGGAAGCTGAACACCAAATATTTTACAACCCCAAAATCGAAGCGGCAACTGAGACCTTTTCCCGGAAGGGTCGATTACAACTGAAAGTTTATGCTGCGGTTCCCTCAATAAACACATCCACTCTTGTAAACGCTGGGGAAGAATCAATTTGTCTGGACTGAAAGCTTGGAGAGGGCATCCAACCAACTGCAGGAGGAAGCTGTCAACACTCAAGTGACATCGTCAGGGACAGTTGCGTATGCCAGTCCAGTACTGGCGGAAGCATAGTATTCCACTACGGAGAAAGAATGCCTAACCCGGCTGAAGATGGCTAGACCATGCGGATGATAGGCATGCCGGGTACTTCGACTACAAGAGTTCAACTTTATCACAGGACATGTCAAAGACAAACAATGAGGTACCTGAAGCACTGTCAGGACCAATAAGAGAAAACGAGTTGCCGACTGACGCCATATTCGTGGACAGAGTACTGGTCGCTGACAAAGAGATATTCAACCAATATCAAGACTCCAAAGTACGCGAGATATGCAGATATTTGCCGACAGAGACCAAGCATAAGACGTCTACTTCGGAGCTGGACGAGCTGTTACACATCTGGCACAGATTACAGCTGGAGAATGGCCAACGTGTCGTTGATGTGGAGATGCAGGAAAGGCCACGACCGCGGAAACTGCTACTCCGCTGCCCAAGAATGCTGCTTATTAACAAAAAAGCGCACTTGACCCCCTCAGTTTGTCGAGTCCTCCCAACAGGAAAGCATTAAACACATCCGATCACCACTTAACCACCCTTAATAGAAAGTGTTGAGAACATTTTTGGTAAGCCACCAAGCAACACCGAATCAACAAGCACCTGATGGGCGATTTTCAGTCGAGGCTCTCGTTGAACGGAAAATCCATCCGCGATAGAATCCATCCGCCCCGATGCCGCTGATCTAGGATTCAAGAATAAAACTATGGAGAGCAATTCCAATCAATGGCACAGTGTCAAACACCAACGCCTCAATAATGACCGAACTATCTTGACCCCGGAATATCGCAACGGTTTTGCAAAGTGGTTCCTGAGACGAATTCGTAGAAAGTCGGGTAATGTCACCTCTGAAGTCCAAGTCAGAACGGAAGTCTCAGTACACTAGGCCAACCAGCTTCAACCAATACACCGTCGAACAACTATCAGATGAGAAAGAAATACGTTTGGAGATCTCGAGAATATGTTTGGTCCGCCTTGGCCAGAACTTGTAACGAGTACCAACATTTGTCAACAAGCAAAGCTCATCAAATGAGCTTCTCCTCAGAAGATGGATTGATAGGGTACCATGAGCACTGACACGCGACTTTCGTCGTGAGATAAACATACTCAAAAAAGATAGGTCAGAGTTATGGTAAACCTGAACTCGAGAACATGGTTCAACGGATCAACAGATTGAAGATGGACAAAGGGAGCAGGAGCCTTCGAGAACTGCGTATCCCGACTCGTAGAATTTCAAGTTCCTCAGCGATGAGCTTGAACGTGCGGTATCCGAACCAAGAAAATAAGCGTTGATTAAGGCAAGCCTTGGAAACTGGTACAGTTGGTGGAAAAAAGAGGGTCAGGGGAAATATTCAAAGCCTAAAAACATGTAGTGAACAAAAGTTACGTTTGCATTCAGTCTGCTGTTGTAGCCCTAACTTCAATGATTCCTCAGTCGCCGTATTTCTCACCACAATCGCCGTATTTATCGACTATAAAGGTGCGTTCGATTCGGTGAATCGATCTGTACTTATACAGTCGCTTAAACCCAATGGTGTACGGACCAAGTATGTGAACATACTGTCGGCGCTTTATTCCTAAGCTTCAGCTCAGCTTAAGTTTCACCGTACAGTCTGACAGTTTCAGAACCAGGAGCGGCGTACGTCAAGGTTGTCCCCTTTCACCGTTGTTGTTTAATTTCGTCGTAGACGAGATAATGAAGAGTTATCTTTGGTACCCATAAAAAGCAGGCGTGCAACTAATAGCTGGTGAAACACCGACTGATATTGGTCACGTTGACGAAAAGGTGTTGCTGTTTGACAGCTTTCAAACAGCTGTCACTGTGAGACTGGACCTTGAGGTGGTGTGACGGCTTGCGCATCTCGATAACCTTTTGGGACAAACTGGACAGAGTTACTCATACCAGGCAAGCCAACAGATAGAGGTCTAACAAACCACAGTCTCCTGGTCCTCCAGGTTGGGGGTTGGAAGATGGTTGGCATCTCTTCCTGAAAAACGTACCATTTCTGGTACACCGCCACCCACCCGCCGTCTTGCGGCACAGGCTATTGAGCCAAAGGCTTTGGTTGAGAACCCCAATCGTTCTCCTCTCTAGGTCTGGGCGTCCTGGCAGTATCTCAGCCCACACACAACTATGAATACTCACAACACAAACATTTCCATACTGCATCGGCCGTCTCGCAGTATAAACCGGGTCGCCCTATCTGCTGCATACAGCAGGGTGGATAGGCGAAAACATGCTACT
>QNGE01003534.1:0-67335 GCA_008508345.1 Paragonimus westermani
GGAAGTTTATTCCAAATGTAGGAATACATTACAAGGAAGAAGCCTGCACGTACATTCTTTCGCTAGGTACGGGCTTGCGTTTTCTTACCTGTTTATCCCCTTATGATTCACAGGATGAAATCTCTGGCGACCCGTAGGGTAGTGGCTTGGAGAGGGTTTGTTATCACGGCCACCCCATTGGTGGTCGGTTTGTGTTTTCTGGTTGGAGGTAAACATACTGCTGCCCGATCAGTCTTCATAATAGCACAGTACCCTCCGGATTTCCTTTACATGTCTATTCAGCTGCGTGACGAACCTAACCGCGAGCTTTGGCTTACAGTCTGTTTCTGAGTGCAAGTTAAACCTCAATGTTCCACTTCCATTACCTGTCTGGCGATGAAGGTACTTCAATAAACGTGAACAAACTGAGGCTGGCATGCGTTTCTTTCGCAATTGCTTCAGAAACTGATGGGCTCTCTCGACGGCCTGTAGATTGCGCCCCTTTGGCGGTGCCCCAATTTACTCTGACCTTCTTTGGATTAAGCGATAACAGAGAAACCTAGCCACAAAAATGCAGCCACTATTGAACTTCCTCGCAACTTACTCATCAGGAATGTGCCTGATATGTGGGGACAACACCGGGCACGGTGCCGATCAATGGAGATTTCTTGCATATGCCCTAAAGCTAGAAAGTGTGCTTTTGCTGAGCACAATGTATATTCTGTGTTCAAGCCTGTTACTGGATGAATCCTCACCACGGTTCCTGAAAATAGCCCTGTCTACATCTGAAGCTACGTATACATTAAGGCGCCACCGCTATGGGTGCCAGTGAATAGCAGGAGTACCAACCTTTTTGAACATTCCAAATGCGAAAGTGGGAAGTTAAGGACTGATTATCTGGCAAGGGCTAAGTGTTTAGTGTTTGCTTAGAGCGACATACAGTCTTAGAAATATGCATCCCAACAGGGCTACTTAGAGTCAGCGAGAGCCCAGATAATGTGTGCATCGTCCTCCACGAGATCCAGCTCATTCCCGAATTCAGAAACATGCACCCGTTCAGAATAAAACCTGTTAAATATGCCAGCACCAGCACTTGAATCTGACAAACAAACCGACCGAACTCCGTGTACCGTGTAGCGCTAACGGCTTCTTACCGTCGGGATCGTGATTTCACCAAACCATCTTGATCCCGAGCTTGATATAGCAAAATTGCTTCTCCCTCGAAATGGTCTGGGCAATAGACAGAGGTGATGGCTTTGCCTTCGATTTCTGCAACTCTTTCCGGGCTAGTGCCTTATATCACCTAATGCCTTTTTCTATTCCAGAATCGGCCTAAAGCCCCGTTGCATTATCCAGGTCCGACGGGTTTATGGCCGGTGTAATTTATCGACCTGTCTACCCTTACATTGTACATGACGAGTTGATGTTGCCCGGACCCAGCCGTATTCACTCCTTAGGATACGCACGCACCCTAATAATGGGCGAGTTTGACTTAAAACAAATTAACTCTAAATCTTAGTCGTTCAAAGGTCTCGTCAATGCATTGCCAACAAAAGTTCTAGCCGCGATGGGGGATGTAGACAGTATCGGACATGTACCTGATCATAAAAGACGGCACAAAGACCACGCCCTTCCTCGTCTTAATTATGCCATTGCTAATGGGGAACTTATGCTAGAAAATTCAATAAGAGGCGCTCCGCTTCGGCGGTCACACACTCCACCAACTTGTGACTCTGTCTGCAATGCTGAGCTTATTTTCGGAAGAAACTTCCGGGGAACTAGGGCGAACGTGACTAGTACATACCTCGAGCTAATGTCCATTGATAAAGCATGGGACAACTTCACTGAGACCATTCCCGAAGTTATAAATTGCTGAAAACCACTGTAACCCACAACTCGCCGGAAACCGCAAAAACAACTGCTGACCGAGAGTACAAATTGATTCACGCTGAACGTCTAGCGCGATCTCGGTTTATACCGTCAACCGACCTAGGTGATCACCGCCTCGACGTGTGAAATCGAAATCAGTGCACCGAACCATTCCGGGGAGGTCGACTCGACTCCCAGCAACGTTCAACCCAGCGCGCTGTCAGTGACCCAAAAACGTTCATGTATCTCAAAATCTTTCGAATCAAAGCCGGTGCCGGCGAGGGCTTACGATGGCAAAGCATCCGAAGCCGTAACTGGCTTCTACTGCAATGTGTTCCAAAACGGTGTCAACATTTTCAGTGGAATTTGTACGGTAGATACCACAGTAACTGCTTCGCTAATGAAGCCTCGGATGATTAAACCCACATCTCCTAGAACAGACTGTATATGTCCTTCAGGCATTTCTTACAGGGCTGCACAGCTAGCTGTCACATTTATCACCCTGACAACACATTTGTTGCTCAAACATACCTGAGAGCCGGAAACAGGTGAACATCGCTCCCATGAAACTATCGGCCGACTGCCCTCCTGTCTTTTGTGTTGAGGATCTCCGGGGTGGTATACAGTGACTCACTGCCCAAACGTATGCTATCACAGGCTTTCTTTCGTGGCAAGCAACACGGCTTCCATCATGGCCGCTTACGTACTACCAGTTTACCACCGGATGTCGACCAAGGGACCCTTTTTGTTGATAGTGGAGTCGAAGTTGTTGTTAGTTGCCTTGGGTCCGGCAAACCTTTCTGCCGAGCGAATCATTTTCTTTTACTGGATACGGATGGTTCTCTACACTGTCTCTATCAAGCAGCTCCTGTTGTGTGCGGGTGGATTCCCCTCAGTCATGCGTCAGGCCGAGCCCTAGCGGGGTCTCACAAGGCGCCAACCCAGGGGCACTTCATTTCTCCATCTTCATCGCTTACCTTCCGTCTAAAGTATCGTCTCACGTCATACAAGTTGCTGATGATATTAACACCCATCGTGTTGTTCGTAGTAGCCGCTGAGGAGAGAGACCAAATAGTAATTCGACGAAATGGACAGTTGGTCTTCAACCGACACCGTCGCCGACACGCGAATTAGCTGGAGAGGCTAGAAACCAGTTGTCGACGAACGAGTAAACCGGAAGAGTCTGGCACGTTTGTTCGGGTTCGCGCCACAGTCACATGACATGCAGGCAAACAATCGAACAGCACATATCATGCAAACTTTCTCAGTAGCCCAGATACGATATGCAACTATGAGCTTCGAAACTATTTTACACACCATGCCACAGGCAGGCCAGTGGAATCTCCAGGTCTCTACGTAGTCATCACAGGCATAGAGACGTTTACAGTGGTTGTGAACACGTCTTTGGTCTTGCCTTCTGTCCTCCGGTGGAAACAAGGAGAGTTTTGACACTTAACCAGCCCTCCTGTGTAGAGGTGCTCTGTCTGGAGAAATGTACCCACCGCAAGCCATAGACTTCTACACACGTCCGTCCTCCTTTGGAATGAAATCAGAGTCAAATGGCCGTTTGAAGACACGCCAGTGACTTCATTGTGGATGATACGCCCGAGCTTCACGCCTCAACTAACTTTGTGAACTACAAAGAACAAGCGCATACGCTTTGTGCGTTCCAGAAGTTGACTAAACAGAACCTAGGTGCTAGGTTGTCAAGTAGACTGGCACACTGGTACCACTTTAAGTGTACTGGCCTCAGGGAGGACCGGTACGCCTTGCTCACTTCTTCAAAGAGGCTATTTCTCTGTATGAGCTCTCTCTTCCGAGATAGCTGCACCCCATTGAAGACCACGTTAGATCCTCTACTCGCCACCCCGAACAAGCAGAAGTCAGGCACGTGCAAGTGTGGTTATAGGGCGTCTAAAGATGTAAGCGCACAGATAGCCACGGTAGAAAAAGCCCTGAATGATACTCAGAGAACTTTATCTGACATGAAGTCAGAACTGAGCTCGTTGAATGAGTACATTGCCCTGGCCCTTCCAGGCGCTGCAGTGGCTTTGTCCACGGCTCAAACTGAGGAAGTCGCGATAAGCTTGAAGGACGGGACACTCCGGGAGAAGAGGCTTGTCTTGTGGGGACGATTTCCGACTACACTCTCTCCAGGGGAACAAGCCAGAGCGGTGCTAAACGCTTGTTTCTCTCCAGAGTCTACAAAAATGGTTTCCGCCAGGAGACTTCGTTCCAAAGCTACTAAGAAGTCACTGGGACTCCTTGTGACGTTACCCGCCAAGATTAGCACGGAGGAAGTACTGGAAAAAGCGGTTGAACTAAAGAAGCAGCATGTTAACCTCAGGAGAGTCTCTCTAGATCGCTCACTACAGGAGCGGCAGAAGCGCTCTCAGCTTGCTAGAACAAGGTTATGCATCGAGGCTGACCTCAAACTCCAGTCTAGCGTTAAGGTCCTTATCCCTGATGTCAAGAGGAGACCGGTGTCCTCAGACAAACCACCCCAAGCATACACTTCAGAGGCCACTACCCCTATCTCACTGGAAAGTCAAGCGCCTGTGGATATGCAGGGGGCCGGTAAAACAAATCCCAAAGGTGCTAAGGACCATCAAACTTCTAGACCCCCAATCATCTCACGAAAATAACGGCCGCTAAAAAATATTTTATTCCTAAGCTGTACAGCCCAGTGAGTCTTCTGGGAACCCCTGCGTCAAAAATGGCCCAAACATTTCTCATTCCGGCGGCTCTCTTCCCGGTTGCATCGGGGCCATTTCGTCCTATACTCTCTTCTCATCTACAACTTTATCCAAATTTTCGAGGGTGCAAAACCGCAAATCACCCTCCAAAAGCTCTGAAAGCAAGAGCGGTCCGAAAGTCATCGACCTTGGGCCAAGAGAAGCGGACGAAGCGTCCAACAGGGACGCTCACTTATGCCCAGGCTGTGATGAAACGGCCACCACCCCCCAAGAGGGCTCACAGAACTACGCCGCCAGTTACACAACCCCCCACTACTGAGGCTGCTTTCCCAAGCTTTCCCTCATGCACTTCTGTCTCTTTTTGCACCCAGCCAAACGAAGAAGTAGCCTTAAAGTGCGTGTACACCAACTGTCTGAGCCTTCTGAACAAACTACCAGAAATCAGACAGCTGGTCCACGACACTAGCCCTCACATTCTTGCATTAACAGAGACCTGGCTTTCCGCGGATATCAGTGATAATGAACTGCATGTCCCTGGTTACTCTTTATACCGGACGGACTCCTCCCGTGGACGCATGGGAGGCTGCGCCGTTTTCCTAAGCCAGAAGCTCCCAGTGCCAGCTGTCGTAGGGGAATTTACCTTCCCAGAGAAATGCGACACGCTCTGGATTAAACTCCAACTTCGCAAACGTGACACGCTTCTTACCGGTGTTGTGTACCGCTCGCCGTCATGCAGTGCATCCGACGACGAAGCCATCCTTGCTACCTTAGACAGACTCACGTCTGCCCAGCGTTTCTCCCATCTTCTTATTATGGGTGACTTCAACGCACCCAAACTCAACTCTATGGCGGCTTCTCATGAGGACTGTGGCTGCGGGTTCTCGAAGTCCTTGGCAATGTTGATCCATGAGAAAGCCTGGACACAGCATGTCGATCTACCTACAAGGCACCGTCCAGGACAGACACCCTCCTTGCTCGATCTGGTCATTACGAACGAGGCTCACCTGGTAGATAGGGTGGTCATCAAACCGCCGCTAGGGCATAGTGACCATATGCTACTAAACTTTGACTTTATCTGTTACTGGCTCCAAAACGCTGTAACAAAGACTTCATTCCGAAACTTCCAAAACGCAGACTTTAACGCACTAAGGACGTTCTTAAGCACACTCAGCCTCACATCCGACTCAGTGAACTTGAACTACCTTTCCTTTAAAGCTGCCATTCACGAAGCCGATGAGGCATTTGTTCCTCGAAAACTATTGAAGTTCTCCTCTCGTGCACCGCTTCCGCGGAACATACGCCGCCTTCTTGAATTACGTTCTCGTCTATTCTCTAAACAGAAGCTAACGGATAGGCCAGAGGATCTAGAGGCCTTTCGCTCTGTACGAAACAGGTGCAAGCGGGAAATCCGGCAACACACCCAACACGTACAGTCGAAAATCCTACAAATAGCTCACGAGAATAAGAATTTTCTTTTCAAGTATATACGACGCCAGAGAAAAACTAAGCCCTCAGCGCTTTCTCTGCGGCTTCCCGACGGGGAAACCTCCTCCAACCCCCAAGTGGTTGCCGAGATGTTCAGGGAATACTACTCATCAGTCTACAATGTGGATCTGCCAAACTGGCATCCAATTCTCCCGCAGAGGCACTTCCAACAACCCATCCTGACAGCTGACTTTTCTGTGTCTGACGTTCAGGACCTCTTGCTTAAGATCAATCCTTATAGTGCCATGGGACCAGACAAGATCCATCCCCGGATCCTCAAAGAAGCGGCCGTCAGTTTGGCGATGCCTCTCTTCGATCTGTTTAAACAGACACTTCGGACAGGCACTCTTCCGGAGGCATGGAAAGAGGCCAATGTCTCACCTATATTTAAAACAGGCGATCGTCATTCTCCTGCTAGTTATCGACCGATCAGCCTTACCAGCATCCCATGCAAGATAATGGAGCGACTGTTAAAACGCACTATCTTTAAGCATTTCTTCTCAAATAACCTCTTCTCTTCGACCCAGCATGGCTTTCTTCCTGAGCGGTCATGCATAACTAATATGTTAATCTTCATGGATAGCCTAACAGAGGCCAAAGACAATGGTCATATCTCGGACGCTATCTTCTTCGACTTTGCCAAAGCCTTCGACCGTGTCCCACACGGTCCTCTGCTGCACAAACTAGAAGCCTATGGGATTCAAGGAGAAGTTCTCCGCTGGATAACCTCCTTTCTTGGTAACAGGACTTTCAGAGTAAAAACCGGTTCAGGCCTTTCGTCCCCATCCCCAGTCTCTGTGGGGGTCCCTCAAGGATCGGTACTTGGTCCATTGTTGTTTCTTATTTACATCAATGATCTCCCCGATTTGATCTCTAGCAACGCTCTCCTTTATGCCGACGACTTAAAAATCTGGAACGCCTGTGACCCCAGTGCATTGCAGATTGACCTTGATCGTATTAAGTGCTGGTCAGAGGATTGGAGTCTCCCTCTAAACGACAGTAAGTGTGCGCACATGTCACTCGGAGGAGACTCTGGGAACCTATTCGTGATACATGGTGCACAAAGTGTAGTAGGTATCACGAAAGTAGACCTCAAAAAAGACCTAGGGATCTGGCTATCGTCTGGGTTGTCCTTCTCTTATCATCACCAGCTGGCCGCAAAAAGGGGTCTCATGACTCTCGGGATGATCAAACGAACCTTCCCCCGGATTGACAAGCGCGCCTTTCACACGCTTTACAGAGTCTACATAAGACCATTGCTCGAGTATGCCAATCAAGTCGTCTACACCGGTTTGAAGAAGGACATACTCGCCATTGAACGTGTCCAGCGAGTAGCCACCAAAATGGTCACTGGCTTACGGCATCTATCCTACGAGTCTCGCTTTGAAATTCTCGATCTTTATCCACTTGAGTTTCGTAGACTCCGCGGCGACTTAATTCTAACACACTTTCTCTTTAGCACAGGACTCGTGCAACAATTTTTCACCCTAGTAAGTGATAACAGTCGAGGAGGTCACGACAACAAGCTCTATAAGATTCGACCTCGGACCTTCCTAAGACAACAGTTATTCTCTTATAGGGTTATCAACTACCGCAACGACCTACCACTAGAGATTGTTAGCTGCTCTTCTGAGGACCGTCTCAAAGTGTTATTGGATTCTCACCTAATTAATATACGGTTAAATTAATAATTTATCCTGTTTTGCTAAATTATTATTTTACTCTGTTTTTGGTACTTTCTGTAACCCCCAAGAGCGGTGCTACACCCCGTTTTCAATGACTGCCTTTCAGGTCATCAGAAAATCGCCGGAAATCGAAACGAACAAACTGACTGGATCCGGGTAGATCGGGCCCCCAGCCTCAAACCCGTGTACAAATCGCTGAAATCGCTGAGATTTAGACCAATTGCTTTCATACGCCAAGGCCGAAAGAAGGCGCGCGTTTGCTATCTTGAGGACGATCTCCGGATTCCATCCCAGTTCGGGAATAGGCGGATATGCAGATTTTTTTGTATCATCTGGTAGGAAATTTGTGTATCTGAGGCATGTACATCCTAATTTTGGCTGGGTGTCCGGAGCATAACTTGTCTGTTTTACCGACCAACGTGTTTACTACTCCACTAAGGACGTACTTGAGGTATCCTCTATTATAGGACAGTGTGGATCATACAGAAGTTTGCGCTAGGAGCATAAATACAGCAACGAAAATAATGTAAGCGAATAAATAGCGACTACCCTGTTTTGTGTGGTCGCGTGACGTTGGTAATAATCTCATGTTCTTAATCCGTCGAGATAGTGAGTTTCTCAAAGCACACGAGGTAAGTAATACGTTTGCAAGCTCTTGATGGATGTATTTCGATCAAACTAAGCCATTAGGTCATTTATATTTATTAAGCTATACGTTAAATTCGATCAAGCGCGGACATAGCTTCTTCTGTGATGTTGCATATTCCTGGAAGCTACGAAAGCGGTTTTAACGTCATTTTGCGCGTTGGGTACTATTAAACGGTTTTAAAGGATTTTCTTAAAGAGAATGACGTGCCAAGTATATTTTTTAGCTGTCCTTAGAACTGCGCGTGGTCAAGCACCGAAAGCGTCGAATCCCTACGACGGGTCATGTGGTTTAAGACCGTGCCACATTGTGCGTGTTGTTAGTCTCTGTTTCATTCCTGGGTTAACTCAGTTGGACAGTTGATACGGTAGAGTTTGTGAAAAATGGGTTATTGGCAAGTCGGGGAAGAAGTCGAGTCTGCGTTGCTACCAGCTGTAGGCTAAAGGTTGCAACTGAGAAAGTTCATGTGGCCTGCGCAGGACCTTATCCTATAGCCCTCATTGCGCCTGCACGAGCTCTGCATTGACCACTGTGGGTTTCTAGCAAGTATCCTACTAGGGTGTGCACTTTCGGTTGTTTGCACGCTGTTTGGAGGCTAGAGTCTCACCTCCTTCCAATCCATCTGCTTTGTGTATTTCGATATCCAGCTATTTTTTTTACCTGAAATATTCATAGAGAACAGGGGGTAGTAGCGCTTTTCAAACTGCAGAAGATGTCAACAACGGAGTGGGGTCACGAATCTAACACTGGGAGTCGCTTTTAGCTTGGTTGCTTGCTTAAAAACGTAGGCATCGTGGTGTTAGAGGTTTACGATGTTGTGCTCTTGTAACACAGCGTACTGCCGTGTTATTGGACGCATTGTTATTTCCGTCCAAAATGCTTGAAAACTGTTAAAACCAACTGAGTAAGGTCAGGGTTGTAATTGAAGCATTCGAGAAGCCACTTGTGATCGTCTGAAAACTTAGGGAAAAGAATAATCAAAAATGCTGTGACCAGTGTCCAAGTGAGCTACGTATATTCCGGCACGCCTGGTTTTCTTCCGTTCCATTTGAGTTATTCATTTTCACCAGCTTCCGTCTTTAGGTAATACCAGGTAATATCTGGAATTTGATGAAAATTACTCGCATGCCTTCAGGAAGAGATATCCCTGTGGCCAGCCTAAAAATAGCGGTTGCGGTGATAACAAGTGTAACTTGGAGGTAGATGCACACTGCGTTGAGTATGATCGGTGTGCGAAGTAGTACCACCGTTAGTGTGGCAACTTTTCAAGGTGAGCTTATGAATTATGTGGTTCATAAGGAGCTATTATGAGTTTGTGGGTCATGTATAAGCAAACTCCACGATTTTATCAGTGTTTCGTGCACTGAACTGAACCAGGATAAGGTCCCTGGAAGCTGCACCTCACCCTTCTTGTCCACCGTAGTAGAAGTCAGAACAAGAGGGTAAGGGATAACAAACCGAACGGCCCCGATACTAATGGGGAACTTTTGAGCAGAGTGAAAGGCCCAGATGGAGACCAATATAAACAATTAAAGGAGGTGGCTACGAAGTGTAATCACTTACCAGTTCTGGTCACTGGGTTAGGGGGTAAAAACGCTCTCAAGGTTCAGTCCGAACCAGATATCCCGGCTACCAGCAGAGTGAGTTGTAGAGAGGTAACAATTGTGAAAGGAGGAAAAGTAATAGAACGAGGGGGAAATTGAAGAAAAAATAGTGATAACCGGATACCCATCAGAGAATGTAGAAAATAGAGAGGGAAAACTTGGAAAACTAGAGGGGCTAGTTAAGGGTCTTTGTTTGAGAAGGGGTGCAAAAGCAAAGAATAGAAAAGGTACATAACCAAGGAGAGTTTTTGGTTAATGCCGTTTTAGGTCTCGAAGCTAAAAGGCACTCAGCCCTTGATAGAAGAAGGAATGCCGTCTGTCAGAGAGGGCAAAGTTGAAGAAAGTGGTGTGATTCCACTCGATGAAACACCTAGGGTAGGTAAATAGCGAGTAGTGAGGTTAGGCAAATGGCAGGCGAATACACGCAGTCGTAGATCCGTGTTGACTAAGTTCACTAGCCTCAGGCACCGAGACTGGTTCCCAGCGGCGGCAGGAAAGATAAGCACCGCTACTCAAGGTCGTTTAAACTGACGCCAAATGATTCCGCAGGATAGAAGGATATTAGTCGTTAGAATGGTGCTGGATTATTGTTTGGGGCGCAGCGGCGCGTTAAGGATTTTGGAACGCTGGTACGGCTAATACGATTACCCGTGGAACAATAAAATCGGAAGACAAGCGGATGACTTTATTTAATTGCAAAAGCTTCCCAACGTAGAAAGTATGGATCGTTCAGCCTGAAACTAGGAATGAGTGAGGGACCTCTTGCGTTATGTCCGCAAAAGACGCTTGGCCTGCGAAGCGGTTTATTACACAAAATCTTGTACAGGTTATGCTAAAACACAGGACCACGAACGCGTACACTTACTCTCATGGCTGGCGTGTATTCACACACATTGTCGTTCGTCCTTGTGGCACGTACCCCACAGCGGGTACACACTATTCCAGTACTTGTTTCTGGATCATCCTCTTCCTGGCTTTGACACTTGCCATTTAGTTCACAAACGTGTTCCCAAATTGTGAGTGGTATACTACTCGTCAACGAAGCTGCCTATCATACAACACTCCTCCTTCTGAAGTTTCTAGCCCCCTCTACATCAGCTGACCAATCCTCTCCAACCGACGTCGTGTTGTCTCCCCGCCTATTGATATACTGTTTTTTTTCCGCGCCGGCATATCATGCCATTTTTGTTAACTCACTGTAGTCCACTCGTTTCGTCTTACCGTCCCTTGTGATCGCGTATACTGGACCCCATTTTGAAATTACTAACTACGGACCTTTCCATTTAGGCGGAATTTTTCTTGAGCCTGGGCCACTTTCACCTGTGTTCTGATGGTCTCGATATTTCACTCTTTCTCCTAGGTTGAACATTCTAGCTTTGCCGAGCTGTTCAGCTGTCGGTTGCTCCTTTATGTGTGCCTGCGATGCTTTCAGATTTTGTTTTCCTTTTTTGGCAACCAATTCTCTGATGGAATCGCTGCATTGTGGCCATATTCTAATATCTTGATATGCCGGAAGTCGAGGCGTTCTACCGTACGTCAGTTGAAATGGTGATTTCTTCGTGCTCGCGTGCATTGACACACGCTGGGCCAGTAACACTAATGGTAACGCAGACTTCCAGTCACCTCCCTTGGCTGACGGCCATTCTGTGATCGTTCGGTTGTTACCTTCAGTGAGCCCGTTTGTCTGCAGGTGATATGGTGTCGTTCGGATTCGCTTGATTTCCAGCTTTCACATATGTGTTCGAAATTCCTCGCTCTCAAAGCATGGTTCTTGATCCGTCAAGATCGTCTTTGGCACACCGTGGTTCGCTACGATATCCTTCATCACCATTTTTCATACCGTAGGTACCTTTTGATCCGGAACGTCGGTCATTTCGATCCTATGGGTAACATGTTCTGTCATGACCAGAACGTACTGGTTGCCGTGAGCGTTTGGTGGGAATGGGCTCATAAGATCGGTCCACCGACCAGAATTCACCAATATCGGAGGCCGGTGTTGGCCATAAGGCTGTTGGGCTCCCTCTTTGTCGCCTTTCAGTAGCTGACACTGTTGACAGGTGACCACGTAAGCCGTCACATCCTCTTTTATCTTCGGCTAATATGCTCTTTACTGCAGCGGATCGTATGTTCTGGTGTATCTGGTGTGTGCCATTGCATGGCAGTTTGCTACCAGTTTCCTCCCAAGTTTTTTCGGGATGACTACCACATGAGAACGGCTAACGCCACGCTGCCACGTTGAGACGCCCGCACTGTTTAAGCCTGATCCTCCATTGAGAAGCGATTATTTTCAGCTTTTCATCCCTAGTGTTTGTTAGGATCCTCACATCTCTTTCCAGAGCGTCGATCACTTTCCGGAGGGCCTTGTCCGGATGCTGTAGACACACTAGTGTTTGTGGGTCCTGTTCCATTACTAAGTCTTTGACTCCAAAGGTCACTTTGGGAAGTTCGTCGTTTGCCTGCGATCGAGGAAAAAAATCCGCAATGCAATTTATAAAACCAGGCACATGATTGTTCGTGGAATCACATTCCTGTAAACGCCCATCGGGTCAATTTGCCTCTCGGGTTCCTCACAGTCCTCACCCACTCTAGAGGTTTGTGATCCATCTCCACGTGGAACCGTTGACCTAACAAATACGGCCTCCGCGTGTCAAGTATTCAAACGATTGCCAAACATTCCTTCTCATTGATTGAATACTTATGCTCTGTTGAGGGTCAGGATTGTGCATATTCGACTGGCATATTCGATTACCCCTTCCTTTTGTTCGAGTACTGTCCCAGTGCCACGGTCACTGGTGTCTGTTGTTGCGATGAACGTCCCTTTTGTATTCGGAAGTTTCACCGTCAGTTGTTGCTCGTTTATCTCCTGTTGCACTCGCATGAACGCCCTCTGAGCATCTTCGGTCTATTCGAATTGCTTATCTCTTCGAAGGATTTCGTACAACGACGATGTAATGTAGTGGAAGTTTTTCATGAGCGACCCAATAATCATCTCAACGTGCGCTTAGAATTCGGAGCCATGGCGTTTCTAATTACAGATACTTTCTCTGGTAGAGGCCTGATTTTTCATTGACCCACATTGTGTCCCATCAACACGACCGATGACTTTCCGGGTTGTGACTCATCAGTATTGATCCGGAGTCCTGAGTTCCTAATTCGATTCAAGAGGGCATTTAAGTGAGCAGCATGTTCTAATTCTGTTATCGTATATCACAATATCATCCACGTATATCACCACATTACCCGGTCGTTTGACCAACTGTGCCATCAGGTGTCGAAATGTGAATGGTGCTCCGTATAAGCCAAATGGCATCCGCTTAAACTGGTACTGTTTTTCTCCCACCGTGAATGCGGCTTTCTCCTGATTCGTGGGTTTGATTGCTACCTGTCATTATCCGGAACGTAAGTCCAACACTGAACAACTTCCCCCGGTTGCAGTTTATCGAAGATATCAACGACGGACGGTATTGGTACAACTATGTTCCATGTTACCTCATTCAGCTCTCTAATATCCACGCAAAATTGATCCTCGTTGGACTTCTTCACCAGGGGGAACAGGCGAGTTGTACGGGCTGTTAGCTTCTTCGATAACATCCTCGTCCAGAATGTTCTGTATTTGCCTTTTCACTTCCTCTGTAAGATGAACCGGTATCCTGCGTGGTACGTGAGGTCGAAATGTTCCAGTTGTTGGTATTCCATATGCAATCCAGTTGCAGAATCCATACGGATCATCGTCGTTCGTAAATATCTTCGCGTATTTATCCACCGTGGACTGAAGCAAGGGACCGTACAGATGACACTTTTAGCCGTGCATACTTCGTTAGCGCTCTCCTGTTGCTGTCCTGTGAGTATCAGGGGACCATACCTGGTTGACAGCTTTTTCAGCTTCAGGTCGATAAAGGCATCCGTTGCAGCGAGGAAATCGGCTCCAAGAGTCGTTTGCCTGGTTTCTGAGGACAACGAAACGATGCTTCACGATATGGCTGTCAATACCTACCTCGCATTCTTTCACACCATCAACTAGCAGGTTGTGACCTCCATCTCTCCTGGTAATCACAGATGTCGGCTCTACGTTCTGCTTCTCTGTACGAGCAATCAACGAAATAGACGCCCCCCGTATCGAGCAAGCACTGTTTCACCTCCCCGTCAACTTCAAACTTTGTATGTATGACCCCTCTCTCATTCGCTTTCATTACTGGTTGATCAGCCCAACGAAAGGAGCAATCGTTGAACGTTTCAGTTTTAAACCCCTAAAATCGCTGGTTTGGGCAATCCTTCTAATGTCCTTCTTCACCATAGATGAAACAGCTTACCAATGGATTGTTCCTTCGTGATGCTGTTCTCACTGCAGCTGCATTCACTACCAGTTGCTCCATCGCTTCTTAAATTTCCTCCAGTGTCTTGTCCGTATTGCTCTTCGCATCCACCGAGGCCATGGATATAACTCCCAACTCCCGCGTCTCCTTCACAAGCTCATCAAGGTCCATCTGCCGGGTGGCGTGACCAATATGGACTTGGTCGCGAATCGCCATCGGGAGACCTTCAATAAACTGCTCCACCAACAACCACCGTCGTTTGCTCATAGCTCGTATGTTCGTTAACACAAAGTACTGAATTGTAAATCGAACGACGAGGGTATGCAAAACTCCTTTTGAACAGTACTGATAGTGATGCTCTCCGGAGCACAACAGTGACGACCTAAATGAGCGCTTAACAGAAATCTGATAAGCCATGCAAACCTCTTGCGAGAATGCCCTTCCCAAAAGAGTACCGCAAATGCAATAGAACTAGATTTCTGTTGATGGGATAGAACTTGTGAACAAATTAGTCTTCTTAACTCTTAGTTCGAAAACTAACAACATTAGCTGAAACGGAAGTTCCGAAGAACCTATCTGAGTACCGGGAAGCTCACTTTTCCGAGCAAACCAGTAAGTTGAGGAAAGCATTTGATCGGGGAATGACGAGGCGCTGTTTTACTCTATTCCTGATCTTACTAGCCGTCAACATGATGTTAGTCAGACTAGGTGTGAAAAAGGTGGGTCATGTAGTTACAACCTACTGCGACAACTTAGAAGACGGGCCCAGCACTTGAGGTACGGTTCAACTGACTTGTGCCGACTTATTCAGTCGTTGATGACGGGCATTATATGGTTAGTTATGATGTTCCTGACGATCCTTCATCGGAGACCGAAGTATCTTTGGAGCTTAACTTACTGCGAGGTAATAAGGCTCCAGGTCCTGGTCATCTCTCTCCTGCTCGTTTTGAAGATAGTGGTGATAACATGTCTGAATCGACGGCAGTATTTACACCCGTATGGGAGAACATAGGGGTGCTTCATGGTACGTGCTTATCAACAATCATTCCCATTTCCAGTAGGCGTTCTACGACATGTGACAACCACAGAAGTTTAAACCGATCTCTGTCCTTGATGAACATTTAGGAAAACATTGCGAAGACGCAAATCATTTGGTTTTTTCTTAGCGGCATTTCCTGCACCCTGATCACACATTAACGTGTAATTTATTTCCAACACACAAATATTCATGTAGCTGCAGAACTAACCGATGGCTGGGTGCTCGTATCAAGAGGCATGTTTCTAAGTGGTTGGAAACAGCCAGAAACGCCAAGCACCTGTAAAGAAGCTGTCGGATAGCACCCAACAGCAACAACAAGGCACATAATCTCAACAGGACGTGGGTCAAGGTTTTCGACGTATTCTATTCAGAGCAAACAGAAACGCATCCCTCAATTTCCCGCTGCTTTGGCTATTACACGTCGCACTCCTCCCCTTGTGCTCAAAAACAATTCGTGTTGACGCTGCGGCAATCCTGGTGATCAGCGTTATCATACTTTTCACTTTCATGTCCGTTTATCTAATTCTCTGAATCATGACTTTCGTCCTGTGAAACTTTGACACTGTTTATATGGTCAGAATGTACAAAATATTACTCCGGATAATATCACATTGTATGCCTATTCTGGTTGTTTTATTCAAAGCCACAGAGATATTCGCCGTGTCTCTATTGCATCCAGGACACTCATGGGTCTTAATGCGGCGACCTGTGAAACACTAAGGGAACTATGGAACAAAAGAGCAATCAGGTTTCCGGTCTGATTGAATGGTATGTCGTTCATATTCTCACTTTGCGAAAGACATTTAAACACTGCTTTCTCAACCAACAGTATTCTTGGACCTCGATTCTGCTTTTGTTTCGGTTACCCAAAATTCTGTTTGGGACCATTCCCATAATAAATTGCGACTCTAACTGGACGCTTGAAGTGAGTATGCTGTGCGTATTCGCAGAAGAAACAAAGTACGTTGAGCAACACGTGTATGCATCCTTTCTTCAATGGAAAGTAATTAGAAACTGAGCTCTAAGGGAGCTTCTAAAGTTTGATGTCAGCGACAGCAACGGATTAAGGTGGAGTAGTTGGGCGCAATTCATTGGTTTGATTATAAACCATTTTAAGAGGTTCAACATGTTTGCAGGTTGTTTCCAAATCCAGCATCCTGTTTTTTAAGAAGCTCTGCTCAGTTCTATTGGACTACATTCCACTTATAGGTGAATTTTGCATGGTCCCATTTTATTGTTTTCTCCGGCTGTAACCGCGTTGAAATTGCGGTGTTAGCAGGTGACTTCTGGAGGAAATGGTAGAATTCCTGTGAGGTTTTTTGTTTGTCAGTGGACTGCATATGCTGAGCAATTTTTTCATTCTTACACTTCATATATAGCTCTTTGAGATTAGCCGAGACGTTTTTAAACGCTTCGCATTTAGCAACGCATCCATAAACGATGGGAACCAACGAGGAGTTCTGATTTGTCATCTTTACCGATGTACGAGTTCAACGTAGGGCACAACTGATTGCATTTTCGAAGAAGTGGTTAGGGCTCGTACAAGAACGTGCTAGATGAAATACATTGTTTTACAACCAAATTATAATGTGATGAGGTATGATTGGGTTCACTCAAACGGATAGCAATAGTGTGATAGTAAGACTGAATGCTCGGCATAGAGGCTTTATTCATTTAACAGTTAGGGCTTATAGGCTAGAAAGTAGAACGTGCTTGTGTTAGGAAAACTTAATTATCAGGTTTAAAAACGGTACAACGTTCGTTGAGGAACTGTTCACTGTATTCTGATGTGTGCATCACTGAGAAAGTTCCCTTGTCATCTGGGCACTCGGTAATCACTCTCCTATTTAAGGGACACTTGCTCAACTTATGTGCTAACTGCCAAGGAATTAGTCTGGTTTCAGTTGCTGCCGATCCTGGTGTCCGTTCTGCTTTTTAGGTCATCCGGAAAGCACGACTAGCAGTGTCAGTGGAAGCAAGCTATATTTCTTGTAGACTGGGGATATATTGACCAAGCCCTCATTTTCCATGGGATGCTCGAACATCATATTTCTCAACTACCAACAGTAGTTGTGTTACTGTACATCGTGTCGGTTTCGCTTCTGTTATCTGATATCACATATTGGGGAACGGAGTATTTGCTTTGTACGTACCCATTCTCTTAGTATTGAACATTCAGATCATGGGTGACGGACTCGCAAACCTGTTCTATGTTGATGATATCTCTTCTCTTAGAGATTGATCGGACAATCCGAAGTGTGCCATACTTCTCAATAGTTGAGGTTTCATAATGTCAGGTGTCTTCTTGTACATCGTAGGTGGTGACAGTTTGGATTTTTGTTTTGTTTGCCCTAGGAGCTGGCGGCAGTTTCATGGACGGATCTATTACCGTTGAGGCCCAGTTTACTTTTAATTTTACGTGCGGCACCCTTAGCTCTTTTATCACAGTCCCCCCTCCTTTAGAGGATGTACAACGCGATTGTGCACGGGATACGGCTGTACGACCACGTAACTTGGCTGTTCGTAAACAATATCCGTTGGCTATCTGATTTTTTTTCAGTCGTTGGTTATGGGCATTTTCCGTATACAGTGACCGCCACGTGAGAACTGGGGGAATTATAGCGGCATAAATAATCTCGCTTTTTCACAATTTAGCTTCACTTAAGTGATTAGGATGGGTCGAACGCGATTATCCTGCGTCAACCCGGCGTGTTGTTTGAACTGAAAAAGAGCATAGTGGACAACTCATGACAGAGGGAGAGTATGAGGGAATTGGTTTCCGTTAGGTCTACCCGGCTTCCCGACTAGAACTCAGAAGTTTCAGGGCATCGTTGGCCGAAAACGTCGAAGGCGATGGCTGCAGCCATCAGTCGGTTGGGGGAGTGTTGTCATGCTTTGATTGTGACTAGATTACAGACAACTAAGCGTAAAAATCACATGGTGTTCACAGGCGACGTGGAAGTATTTTCCTCTTTTGTTGTTTTTATTTACCTTATCCCACTCTTCCATTTTTATAAACTTTTTTCGTCTAGTGGTGGATTATGTTGACATTGACTTTGTTATCATACTCCTATCTACAGCATAGCTGGTCCTCCGGTTTACTCTTGTTTTGTTCGCTTCTTGTTTTCGCGTCGTTTGCTACTGTTTATTCCAGCATGTTCCTTGTCACCGTTACGGTAATGAGCGGCTCGGGTCACAGTACCATCTGCCTAGATTCGTGGTCTTCAGGAATAAGTGAGGTGAAAGGAGGGCTGATATGTTTGTTGCCGTGTCTCCTTATATACTTACTTTCCAGGGATGTAAGAGTAACAGAATGCCATCACGGACGCAGTACTCATCCTAAGTCGAAGGATCCCACTTGATTCATCTAGTGAGAGCGCGGCTCAGCCAAGCTCATGTTAGTAAACCGTGGTGAACTCAATTGATCTGTTGCAAGTTAACACACCTTGAGCTTATATTCGATTTTTCGCTCACTGCAACAGTGCTCTACCTAATTACCCTTCCATACCTGCAGAAAATGAGTACACCCACCAATAAGTTAAGAACTGTCGGTCGCCATCTCCTCTCTCTTGAAATATGGAAGTACTGGGTGCTCCTGAATGCTATCATCTTTCGATTGACTTGTGTTTGAAGAAAGAGCATCTAGTGACACTGGTGGTGAAAGAATGCTGCTGTCTTTTACGTGCCATCTTATTGTCATTTCTGTGTTATTTGCTTACATGATGTGGACAGCCAGCCACTACTTTCCTGAATTTAAACATGCAGATTTCGGTCCTATCCCTTCTTCTTTTACTTCTCTATCAGGTTTTTTTTGTGGAGCATTAATATATTGCCGTCATTGCTGATTGTGACGTCACCAAGTATGTCACATGCTAGCGAAAAACAATGCTACTTCATAGCGTAACTGATGGATTCTCCTGATACCTTTTGGTTCCCGGAACCTTCTCTCCCGGATCACTACGGAAAGACCATTACATGCATCTGCTCTTCTGAAGAAGGTATAATAAATTATGATCTCATCGAAAGTCGCATGCCACTTGGTGTTGGAAATGTGTCCAGTTTTCATTATTCTGTCTAACTCAATTTATCCAGTTTGCTCCTCTTCTCTTTCAGTTTTTTTCCACTCTACTAGTCGTTACTGTTGCTGTAACTGACATCCTAAGCCACAGTATCGTTTTGTCAGATCCATGGCCATCATGAGTAAATGAATAAACACGGGATCAACTGATTAATATAACATTTTAGGAACACTACTACATCAGGGAATGCGGTTTGTTCTTCGGGCACTACTGAATATGGCTTCAACATCTCAACCATAAACTGCGTTTTTCATTCTGTAAACCTTACGGGGTCGAACCCCCGTCTTGTTTTGGCCACTGAGAAAATTCATACCCGTTTTACATTGTTTGTTTGGTTCAGTCTCATGAATGGTACAAGTTTTGCTAATATCTCCACTGTTCCGCATTAGTTTCAGATTTCTGACTTTTACACACCGTTCTGTGCTCCCCATTACTTTGGCTGCTTTGTTTCTTCTTCGCTCCAAAATGAACGGGTTTGGCTCCAAGTCGTACTACGATGTTGATGGGGACAGTAAACTATGCTCAGTGGAGGCTGAGGCAGCTATCAAAGAGGTAGCCTTCGGTGTGAAGGAAATTGTTTCCGCTAGCCCTTCTTTGACATGCACCGATTCGCTGGCGTACTTGAATTTGACCACATTAGAGGGGGAGAGAATGTGTGTAGAGATTACTGTGAAAGGGTTCTGCCCAGTCGGACAAGAGTGAGTCTCTTTCTATCATCGTCACCATCATCGAGGGTTTGAATTCTTGCGTTTTACATATCTTGCTTCACTTGTGAGTGTTTTTGATTGGTAAACAACCATTGCTGCGTATATAGATGCCTTTACTATCCTGATACTTAATGTCCACTTGCTTCTCATTTTCATCCATACCATGACCACTGCATAACAATACCCTATGAGTGCAGACAGACGCCTTTTATATGGTTAGCCCCAATAACTTACTTCACGTGATTATATCAGAATGCATCGTGTGTTCTTCTGTCATCACCCTCAGAGACAGCCTAACATTGACAACCTACAACAAGTTGTCCACAGTAGCCGTTTCCAGACGATGTCAGAATGAGGTATGCAATCTTTCCATACCAGCACGTGATCTTTCGGCATGTGTCTGTGTTCATCCATGAGGTCTAGGCAATCGCGAATCAGATGCTGTGTCACATGAACCTTATTGATTTTCAAAAAGCCAACGTTGTTTTCGGTCATTTTCGTCAAGCATATACACTTATAAGCGACTCATTGGACTTATATATATATATATATATATATATATATATATATATANTTGTTGATGCGAAGGCCGTCGCCAGGCTTTGCAGTTTTTCTTCACTGTGTGTTAACGATGTACTGTCATCTGCGAACAGAAGCATGCGCATCGTTGAGGTATGTAACCGGTTTAGGACGCCGAAACATCGGATATTCACCAGGCGCCCGTCCGTTCGGTACTCTACCTCAACGCCATCCGCCGCAGAGTCCTGAAAAGCAACCGTCATCATGGCAGTCAAATATAAACTAAATAAGTCGGGGGCTAGAACACAACCCTGTCTCACGCCAGTGACGATGTCGTTGGCCCAGTCCACTTTTAGTTAATCAGTTTAGGTGTGAATCTTCACGCGCAGTCAAAGTCTGTGTATGTACGCGCAGATATTGGTCTGCTATGTTACCTTTAATTTGGGAGTAAATACATTCCCGGCTAGAGGCTAAAATCTTTTGTGGTTCTCTGTGGGTTTGCATGTCGTTGCGTTCCGTACTACATGTTTGCGATTCGTACATCTTAAATTTGTGAGTTAACCATTTTTAGTTTCGTTGACCATCCGGGTTGCAGCAAGTTCTGGGCTCTTCTGCCGCCCAGCATGTGGTGGGTGTTCTTGTTGGTGCTTGACAAGAATTTTCGGGTTTCCTCGAATTTTCTGCCCTACTGTTAGCACGTAATCAGGTATTTATCCGAATTGAAGCTTCAAATTATCGTTGACCCAGGTTAAATGTCTGAGGGAATTGCAATGTCGGAGGCTCTCCACAAACTGAGTTTGCCTCGAAAAATGGAAAATATAGGGTCTATAAAAGAATCAGTCATTCTTTCATGCTTGTGGACAACCCTTTTAAGAAACATCAGGTGTCGAGTAGCGACTGTTTGTTGTCTCCTACTTGGAAGACGCAAACAGTCGGAGGGTTCAGCTTCTTTAATGAACGTGTCGCACTCTGAGATTCGTGTGTGATCCTGAAACTGACAGATGGTAGCGCCTTTGGTAATAATCTGCATCAGAGTGATCTCTGGTCGTCTCCTGAAAACATCCATAGCGATGAGAAAGTTCTGTCTCTGATTCAGTCCCGAGAAATCCAAGTGAATTTTGGACCAAGGCGATGCCGGTCTTGCCCACCATTGTAGTGGAGTCGTCGGAGGCGTCTTAGACACAAACGCACAGTTGCAACAAGGGCGTACCCGTTGTTCTAGTTTCTTGTACACCCTCGGCAAATAGACAGTTGTGTACTGATACTCCATGTTCTGGTCTCAACAGCTGGTTCGTAGGCACTCGAACTCGATACGTGTTGGGAAGGAACGCGTTGCAATGGCTGACGGGACCAATAAAAGAACGAATAGTTGCCTGGATGTTATCGGGATCAGAAAGACGGTGGTTGTAATCGAAGACGAACTCCAGGTATTTGATTGTAAGCATAAAAAGTTGACATTTCTCTTGACGAATGTGGAATCCTCACCTGTCGATCCGGCTGGGTACCTGATTTGACGTTTCACTACCTCGTTTTCATCGGTACCCGTCGCGTCCATATTACCCAGATAAATAGCTACACCCTGGACGTCTGTCAACATCGTGTCCGTTGTCTTTTGGCAGACCGCCAGCACAACTCCAACGTCAGACAGTAAACGTATGTACTGGAACAGTGTGTGGTGGGTACTGATCGTCAACAACTCCTTGCGGCATGATGTAACTTCAATTTGCAGATAGGCGTACACCAGGCCTGGTCTGTCAGAGCATCACCCTTCGTTCAACTTGGTGTATGAATCTTCCGGCATACGAAGAAGATATTGATCATCCAGCGCAGCGTTACGGTCGGTGAAGAACTCAGCGCAATTCGCAACTTTTTGTTTGATTTCCTGTCGACAGCGGGCAGTGTAGCTTACTCAACGTAGTTGATTGGTTGGCTTGTTGTAGGTGATCCAATTCCTGGTCGACGGTGACCAGTAATCGAGACGATCTTGGAAAATTGCTACGAATTTCTGTTGGGGGACATGGACATGTTTATCAGGTACCTGGAGCGGTATGTCACCACCATTATCGATAACAAAAATATTGTGGCACAGCTCGTCCGGCGAATGCCCCGTCTGTTTAGGGTCGTTCATCCAGTGTAGGCTTAACAGATCCACGTTCACTGGTTTGGTCGGACAACACAACTTCTTTCGAACAGCGTGTCCTAATAAGAGGCGAAAAGTGCCACGGGATGCAATCTTGACCGTCTTGATGGTTGTCAGTACCGCTGATGTGCTAATGAGCTCCCAGGTACGCTTAAAATGAAGCGAAATGTCAGAGACTGTGTCAAGCTGCAAGTGCACCTGTGTATCCTTACTACTAATGGCGACTATTTATCGCCGTTAAGGCTGCCACAAGACTATTACGGTTTGCCCAAAAGTCGAGGGAAGACCCATATCCAATGCTTTCGGAAAGAAGAATGAGACCATTAGGATACAGTGTGACGAAGCGAATGTTTAGAAGAAGGATGCGGACAAAATTACCGGTGGCATCTGAGCTGTTACGCTACGACATATTAGACGAGTCAAATGTTCAGTAGGTCCTACACCGACGCAGAATACAACAAAAATGTGTCATCATCACGGGGCTCAGAAACTTAAAAGTTTTAAACTAGGAGATAAAGTGTGGACCCATTGTGTCCTTGAGAACCCGAGATAGTGGACACATGGTGTGGTGGTCAGTGATCGCAGGCATGAATCATAGGGTATTAATGTGGATGGGGTGGTAAATAGCAGAAATCGTGTGTATTTGACAGAGCGGACTTGGCCTGAACAAGAGACCCACGAGGAGTCATCAAGAACGAGAAGTGGACGAACTTATCGAAAAAGAAGGGATGTAATGAGTTTGAACTGGAGCGGTTTCTTGACTGGAGAAAATTCAGCCAATCGGTGTTCTTACACAAGCTGCTACGGAGGGAATTATGGTCAGACTCGCGCCAACCAATCATAGACGGTGATTGGCTGCTGTTGAATGAGTATCTGTTTCAAACAGCCCAGTTACTAAATGCAAGGCGGTGGAACAACACAGCGACAAACTGGCCAATCAAAACGTGAGGACGCCTGTCGCTTAATAGCAATCGTAAATACTGTTGTTCCTATATCAAAAGGTGCTGCTTTTCTAATGAATCGAGATAGCTTAATGCCGCTCAAATTCCTGTTATGATTTTCCTCGACTGGGTGGCTCAGTACGCGACAGGTTTCAGTTACTTATGTGCTGTAATTGTGGTGATAATGATCCCACCCATTTGGGCCGGAACACTGTACACCCCCTGACGCAATGTACCAAACAATTGTCCGTAAACTCTACGGTGGTCTTACCGTTTTCTTTCGAGTGTAACTGCACAGGTCGGAACAGTTCAACGAGTGCATCAATGTGCCTGTTTGTGCTTTACTGTTCACCGACGAAATTCACGATTATAACATGCCTGACACGTCGATTTCAGTAATACTGTTTTGTCCGCCTGAGCGCACTTCTCTGCGTTTGTAGTTTAACGGTTGGCGAGCTTTTCATGTCTCGATATGTCAGTTCAACGTAGATTCACGTGACAGCATACTCCCGTGCTCTCACACATCCACTGTCCAGAAATGAACATGGAACAACAACGTCTGCAGCTTTTTTGATGCCCACCGTACGAAACGTTTATTGGAAATGCTGTTCTACACCTTTGCCGGAGCACTTCCAATTGTTTATTGCTCATCAACTGTTCCTCCTCCGTTCTCATTACATTCCGTCCAGTAGGTCAGTCCGATAAGCTTGTTATATTCGTCATCGTGTACTTTCCTCTGCTTATCGTATAGTGTTCGATTATCTTTTCATCGTCAATGATACCTCAATGCCTCCCTTAGCCCGTCGATTCAACGTGGAGTTAGAAAATTATAATTCCTTGTGGTAAGTACGGTGAGTTCACGACTATCATTCAGAGCTTTGGCGATGACGGTCCGAATGGGCCATTGTTTTAAGTCTGTTGTGGGCACAACCGATGCCAACTGGAATGCCGAGGTACTGAAACGACTGTGAGTTTCGAGGGGCCAAACAAAGGTGAGAGTTACTGAGTTTCCGTAAATCGGTTGATATAGTTCTATTGGGGTGCTGTAGACACTGGACATCTTAAACAAAGGATGTGAGCGGAATCAATGGCGACCGCCCGTCACGTTTCACAGATAGAATCCATTTCTGGTCAACAGTGTATTATTGGGATATGTTGTGACCTTCCAGAGTGTGTCGACAAAGTTACATCTTTTCCAACCGTGTGAATCTACTAAGACGAGTGGTACGCATCCCGACCGGCTCATCTATCTCAGTATTTTCCATTGGTTATAAGTTGTCTGAAATGAGGAGCATTTCGCCATCTCTTCTAATTGACCTATCTCACTTCATCCTCTATCCTTGTCCAGGTACGATCAGATTGAGCACCCACTGACTGACAAATCCGCACGTGTGTGCACCCCGGAATATTACGAGACCATCTATGCTCTGTTGTCCGCCCGGAGCGCCCGGTTTCGTGACAAGTTCTCTCAACGTCTATGTGAAAAACTTAAAGAGCTTGATGATCCGATCGTGCAGAGCTGTCAGACAGACTGAGAAATCCCAGTTTGTGCATTTCTCATCCGTTTTGTCAGGTAGAGCATGCCAGTCCACTGCATGCATTTCTTCTTTCCGACATTAACTTTTGTCCTTCGTGCCAGACACATGTGTTCGGGAATCCAGTCTGTTTTTGCTGTATGGTGTTCTCGAATCTGTCTGTCTGTGTGCATGTACCCACGCACATTCCTTCTCATCCGCATTATATTTTCCCGAGACCCTCCTCATCAAATATGGTGTAAAATTTTCCGACTCAAAAGGATTGATATTCTTGCTTGCCTGTTTTCGTTTGTGTTCGCATGGATTAAATTGTCCATTTGAGCTTTCGAAGACGCGTCATTTCATGAGGGATGTATGAATTTATCAAATTGATCAATTTTGTTCCGATTTCAGCGATAGCTTGTTGAGTCAACCCTCAATACATGTACACAAGTATTATTCCGGTTGTCCACAACAGATATTCTACGATTCATTAGGCTATGTATGATTTCGCAACTAAAGCCAATCGCCGGAATGATGTTCCATCGCATGAGAGATAGTTGTGTTTGAAATCACCCTGAGTTTCGTCTGTGCTGGACCTATCCATACGTGATTTATTGTGGACTGTGCAACGAGAAGGGCTGCGTTTGTCTTGGACTTCGAGGCGTCGTGTGGGTTTCAAGTATACCTGCAAAAGTTGTGCGCTTCCTTGATGGAAGAATGGCAAGAGCCATCAACTCCAGGTAATGTTTCACGTAGTGTGAGACAGTAGAGGGCATCTTACTCTTAAGTACTGTATCTGATTTGTTGTGGAAGAGGTCCAGTTGCGAACGATCTGGTCCTTTATTGATCAAGAACTAGCGACAGGTACTTTATGCACGTTCGTTGCACGCGTTGTACCAGCCACATTATGCTGACCCACCAGAACGTAGGAACTTCATATTCAGACCGGTCTGAAGCAAGCTTCTCAACTTAGATCTGATCTATGGCCATGGCCCATTCGTTCTCCGATCCATCTTCTCTCGCTTTTCTGTTTTCTCTACCGGTTTCTTGAGGTGATCATCCAAATTGAAAAACTCTCCATACCTGATCTAAATCATTTGCCTGCAAGTGTGTATCACCAGTAGTTCAGTACGTGCGTGCGTTTTTAAAACCACATTCCTACTTACTGTGGTTCAGGCTAATGCTGATCTTGGTACCATCTCACGGTGGTGACAAGATATTTTGACAAGGTATCCGAGGGTGAGTTATCAAAACATTGGATTGCGAAAACGTCAGGATAAGAAGATATTTCTCAAACACATTCAATGGCTTATTGTTTTGTAACGTTCTTCTAAAGGTGATCATGCGAGAAAGATGTGTGGCATCGATTGCGGAAGGCTTATTGAAACGGTAAGAGATTATCCGGCTGGATATGAAATCAGGTTATTCAATATTTGCCGGTTATCGGCTTCCAAATGAACACTTCGAAGGTGACTGAATATCAACAGTCCAAAATGCATGTGCGTTTCCAACAGAAGACATCCAATTTTGAGCGAACAGTGTGGCGTTTATGGCACAGTGATCAACAGGCCCCAACACTTCACACAGACGAGTGACGGTTTGCATTGAAACGCTCGATCAGACAACTGAGGTTGACGCACAGTCAGGGAGCAGTCCGTTGTTCCCATTACTGCAAGGTAGTTCATATCATCAAACAAACCGCTGGCATACAAACGCTTCTCTGATCTGTACGTTCGTATATATTAAACCTCATTGTGCATATGTACGATCGTTTAAGGCGTGAAATCTGTCACCCTCGGTCGCTACCTCGTTTACCGAATCTCAAAATGGCTCCGGTTGGTTAAAATTGTTTTTTTTTTCAAGTTGACCATCATTCACATTTGATCGCAGCGTTCGCATTCGGACAGACTTTGTAGCCAGCCTCTTCCGAAAAGAAGCACTAGACTCGAGTTTCGCTCTCATTAGAGCTCATCAGTAGTGCATATCCTTGCCACGATCGGTCGTGCCTAATGTGAGGTCAATGGCGCAGTGGTTAACAGGGTTGCCTCATGATTGGAATGGCCGGAGTCCAAATCCCGGTCGTGGCAAGGATATGCACTACTAATGAGCTCTAATGAGAGCGAAACTCGAGTCTAGTGCTTCTTTTCGAAAGAGGCTGGCTGCAAAGTCTATCTGAATGCGAACGCTGCGGTCAAATGTGAGTGATGGTCAACTTGAAAATGAACCAAATCCCCGACTACTCATCAGTAATGGTTAAAATTGTGCCACGAGAAGCTGTCAGGAGGATTTGGGCAAGCAGTTGAAGTACAAAACAATGGATGTGTGCTTGGTTACCTGTTTATTCTTCTCTCTCCTGGAATATAGTAGATCATCAGATGTCTCGAACATAAAAGTGGATGTAACCCTGACCCGTAGGGTATGAGCAAATGGTGTTAATTAGTCCGAATTCAGTGGGGACGGCGTTTCTGCTCATCATGTGAAATTTTTTTTAGTTTCGCTAATGATTTGCAGTTTTCAAATCACACCATGTGTGATGGTGGTTGGCGTACAAGCTCATACGTGTGCCGAGTATTGTCAGCCAAGAACAATCTCAGTAACTCACTCGAATTCATGATCATGTTTGGTAGACGAGCGTTCTTACCAGCTGGCTGTCGCAAGCCGTAGCACCATCATTCAGTGTTACAAGAGCATTGTGGGATGCAGTGGTACATGGAGAGTGGTAGTAGTGAACGGGAGAAAGTGAATGATGTGTATTAAGATGTGTGCAATGTACATTGAGGAGTATCGTTGTCTACTTTGGCCCAACTTTATTCTAGATGGAATAGGTTGAGACATGATCTGTTTGGCTGGGTGATATCTTGCTGTTAAAGGAGATTGTAAACTGCTATCGCATGTGGATAGTGTCACCCCTAGATGATCCAAAACAAATTTCGTGTTTAACCTATTTATAACTGTTGAGTTGAGAATAACAAGTTATTACACTCTAAATTTCGAACATTGTTCGGAACAGAATAATAATCCTGACATGTTTTCGTTTCGAACTTCATTCCAATTAGATCATGAAGTCCTACATTGATGAGCCCGTGAGATCCAATAATGAACGATTATTTATTCATGCGAGACAGGGCGTGGCCGATAATCTAATTCAATCAACCCACGTGAACAATTCGGTGAAATGTAGCTGGTTTACATAGCACACTATGTGCTTTGTCGGTGTAAAATCACGTGTCTGTTGAATTGGTACATTGTATTAGTACAATCCGAACAATGAGCTAAAAGTTATTTACACTTTTTATGTTGGGATCGCATTAATAACAACAAAATATGTGATACATAAAACACGTTATGAACGTGCGATTGGTGTGTTACTGATATATAAAGGTCGTCTGTTAAGTCTACAGTCGCACTACTTTATGGTAGACTGTGGTGCCCTACAAATTTGCGAAAGTGTAGTTCTTATCCAAGTTGGTGACTCACAACTCACGGTTGCTGTTATCTGTTGCCCCCGAACGACTGCCTCCGTATGATGCCCTGCTCCGGGAGTGCGAATGCTTTTGCTCATCAGGAATTGTGCCTTCAGTCAATTGTCCTGAAGAGCATATGTCTAATTTCTCTTCACTGATCTGTCCACTATTATAAGCGAACTCTTGGACAATCACATGTATCCTAACTTCCTTCGTGAAGGTGTGTTTACTGGGCCGAATGGACAGCAACGATCAGTTATCCTGTCCGGAAAAACTGGACGCTATAGTGGAAGTACCGTGTCTGTCCATTGTCTAGTCTAAACTTCCTGGAGCTCATCAACTAGTACAGTGTATTTCTGATCACTAAGAATTATGGTTTCATCGATAAAGCAGTTCTGTGCATTATCGTCTCCATCATACCACATTGTTAATGAACCGCAATCCGCCGATCGCTATTTTTGAACTGATTGCCTGCCTGAAATTCACAGTCACCTTGACGTTGAATCTCTGAGTGTAGATAGTTGCTTAGTAGTTATATTCCTTCCCTCCCTTTCTTCTCGGCTAGGATTCCCTTTTTTCTTCAAGGTTGCATGACGACTAAGCAACAACGCCTACCACTGATGCACTGCCGGCCGTCATAGAGTGATGGGTACCGATGTCACATTTCAGTAGTTCACACGTATGCGCACAAAAAACGGTGAAGTATATGTCGTAGAAAATGTAAGGTGTTGCATGGCGACACATTTTTCCGGCCTCCTGCAAATTGAGAAATCGGTCTGGATACTGGGGAGATGAATATAGCTTAAGTTCGTAAAGGGTAAGCGCATTTACCAAGTTCTAGATGTATTTCTGTAGGTTTGTGAAAACGGCGTTGGCGTGCCTTCGAGGACTTTCTGAATTCGGTAGCTTGAAATAATGGACGAATATGACGACAAGGAGTTCTCAACGCTGGCGAAATCGTTTTATGTTATCACAAATTGCTCGAAATGATGTCGAATAAAAAAGCACACCTCAGTCTCTGTATGTAAACAGTCAGCATGAACACTGGTCGTGCTGCTTTGCAGCAGCAGGTGTGTGATAAAGCAACTCTTTAATATTGGGAGCGTTGCTTCCGTGGAATGGACATGATATGCATTTCACACCCAGAGAAGCTTTCGCAATATATCTGGATTACCGGATTTGCATTTGAAATTCGGTTGGTTAAATTGCATCAGGGAATGACACTGGGAGGTGAGTTTTTCGTCTCAGATAGTGCGCCTTCCTATCGCCCAATGTTCTGCTCAAATTTCTGCCGCCAAAGTGATTCGTCAGTTTCATATTGGACATCCCGGGTTCAGTCGGATGAAGACGTCAGCCAAAAACTGCTAGTCTAATGCGAACACTTGGTAAAAGCATTCCACGTGGTCGTGCTGGGATTCTGCGCCAGCTTTCGAATCACCGAAGCAAACTATGGTGCATGCTTGGCCGACCCCCATTTCGCGCTTGACCCATGTTAATCTGGTCTGGTGGCAAACTGTCCTAATATGTACATTCGGTCGAAATAACCAAATATCCTAATGGCGTAATAGCTGATGTCCGTATCTATGACCCACCAACCACGTGAATCGATTGATCCATTTGGGTATCCGGAGACGATAATCGCGCCAGTACATCTCGGCTTCTCACCACTTCCGCCAATCCAACGATAGCAACGAACAAACATTAGGTTTGTGAACACACTTCCACTGTCGAAGACGGTCGATGTACATTTATCCTGTCGCCTGCTTATTTGACTTATCAGTCGTCGATGACCTGCTTAAATTGGATCAATAGGCTTTTCAAGAAATCGGTTGTGCGAACAGCTGTTTTTGGTCATTCTTATCGTGCTTTCACGATTACATAGGGTGCACGCGTTTTATTTGCGAAAAATTAGGGCATGTCAAATAGGTCATTAAGACGATAGACATGGGGTGGATCACTGTCTACAGGAGGGTGGGTGGGTGTATTGATGAATATGTTACACTATCACCCGTGTCGGCCGTGAGATTGCAATCGTCGGTGTCAAATGGTTCATGCTTGCTTGAGTTTCAATTGGCTGTGGAATAGTTGGCGAAGAGAGATGTAGGGTTTGCACGAGCTGTTTTTGGGCACGCAGACAGGGTTTGTACAGTCTAATGGCAATAGCCTCGGCCGTCGATAGCAGTCGCAACTTGACAGCTCTGGAGTGGGCTTGACGAACCTTGTAGATGACTCGGAAGGCTTCATCTGTCTCAATTTGATGACCAGTGTCAATTAAGCGATAACCGATTGCACTGGAAATGGGCTTTATCGAACCGTTTTGAAGCCAATACGGTAGGTGTTCACAAATCCTTTCCGATAGCCATCTTATGGTTTTCCCAACGTAACCAGCTTGATAACAACAAGTGAGATGATAAGCACAAAAGGACGAGGAAAACCTAGGCAAGCTATCCTTCAGGTGTGACAGCAATACTGGGCAGGTACTGAACGATCACATGACTTGTACTGCTGGATAGGCCTTCACAACTGCATTACGGACTCGGTGGGTGATAGTTTCACTGGTATGATAGATTGGTAAAAACGTTTTTTTATCCACCGCCTGAATAACTTCATGTTTCACTTTTAGTTGCATGTTTCTGTCCAGCAGTCGCTGGAGATGTCCTTTTAGACATAACACATCTCGAATGTGTTGAGGTTCATCGCATAAGATGTCTGGCGTGCATGTACTTTGCGCTCTGCTTGTTAAGCAACAAACCAAACTTTGATCATACTCTAACGGAACAAGGCTGAAAAAGCATGCGTGAACCACTTGACACCGTCTCACGACCAACCGTGTGACAGAGTCACCAACACTCTCACTCGCCTCCAGTAGATTGTGATGCACCCCATGCCTATCGTCTTAATGACCTATTTGACTTGCCCTATTTTTTCCGCTAATAAAACGCATGTACCCTATGTAATCGTGAAAGCACGATGAGAATGACCAAAAACAGCTGTTCGCACAACTTACTTCTTATGAACTCCATGGGAATCTGGAAACGATCAATATTTTTCTGATTGGTAGTGTGTTTCGCTGGTCATATTTGTGGTTAACATGACATTCGTTTTGGTCACCTACTTAACGGTAGAGATGCAGTGTACGCCTTCAACTGCCATATTCGAATTCCGCATTGCTTGTAAGGTTAAAACAATTAATAAATGCCATGTTCCTGGAGGAGGCAATGGACACCGTCCTACCCAATTTGGCCTACAACTCTGTGGAATGGCCTCATGGTAGATCACTTCATCTCCTAGCGTGCTCCGACAAAATCAGATCCTATTGGTAGATGACTACCAATACAAAATTCGGGATTAGGCACCATGAGAAACCATACACAAGCATGGAGACGTTGTATGCCACGCTGGTTCGCCAAACTAACCAACTACGCTGAACGATAATCTGAAATGGTGTCTGCAATTTGTCTTTGAGCTTACTCTGACTTAAGTGCATAACATAAGACAAACCCATTAACGCCTACCTTCCTGATACATAGAACATGAACACGCTCACTATGGATCAATCTGGGACTGTAACCGCGCAGTCGAACAGATAATAGAGGAGGTGCTAGTGTAGTGAGGACAAACGGTCGCACCATACTACTCACACCACTATTCAGTAGCAGCTTGGATAGAAATGATCGTGGGATAAATACGGGAAGGATCATTAGTGGGCAGCATCACGTCCAGTGGCTTTCGCCACATGACGGAACTGAGACATGGCGTCCATAGCGACTGGAGCATCCTCCGACGAGTGTGGCGTGCAAATGAGTGTTTCTGTTCCTAGTCCCGTTGAGACGCATAAGTCGTGTGTTGATTTCCCTAAATAAACTTCTGTGTCACCCGCGTTCTGGGTTCACAAAACTAGTTTACAGAATTTCCAATCCAATGACTTCGATTAAGTACTCACATATTCCGGATCTGATGTTTTCTGCGGATTTCGGGTCCCCGCAATTTGACTTTTCTCCCATCTTCGCGCTGTATCCAAGTTGCTGTTTTATACATACTATATTTCAGGCAGTCTGAATGCTTTCGAAGGGCTATAACACTTTCGAAACTCGTAGTTAGATTCCCGTTAAAATTGTCACAATTACTTTATTTAATCCGGTTTCCTGAGATGCGCAGCCTGACTAATTTTTAAACGCTCTTGACAAGATATGAAGTTGTTTGTCACACTGAAACTCTTGCGAATCGGAAAAAAGGATTCAACTTTTCAGTTGTTTTAGTCTCAAACTAATAACCTTGCTTGTTATTTTGGAAAACTGATGGGTTAAAAGGAAGCTATTGAAATTATCAGTTTTTTTAGGAGATCAAGACAGCGTAGTAAGCAAAACTTGCACAATCTGTTCAAGCAATGTTTATCGGTTTTCTTCTTCACTGAAATGGCCATTCGGATATGCTAACTGTGAACAGTTCAGGTTTCCGAGCGGCCAAATTTCCTAGGATCCTTGGCAGAATTGATCAAAATGAAAAGGCGGACGTATGTTGGGTAGACCCGTAGGAAATACCTCATGAGGCTGGACTCAACAGGATGCCTAGAAAGAGCATCTGGGATCCACAAGTTCGTTCGTCATTAAGAGAAAACAGTCGCTGGGACAGTCTTGAGAAATATCAAGCTGACGATGCTTTTAATCCTGGGAACTTAAGGAAAACGGAGTTTTAGATTAGGAACGCTTACGATTTGAATCATCGGACGAGCTTGCCGAACTCAATCAAGATTGGAGGCATTTTTGGTCCATTAGGATTACTGGTGCCAACGGCAAAACGTTGCATCTGCAAATCTTATCAAGCTTGGTGAGAACCTTCCGACGAATTCCGAAGTACTGGGTAGAGGTGTTTTGAAACTGGCCACGAAATTGGAGGCTGTGACACAAACGTGTTATTCTATAATCAGCTAAGTGAATTTGTTTGTTTTTACTTAATCACGCAAATTCGGAAACGTACCCGTTATATTGGGCGTATTCAATATTGTCCCAATTTAGAATTAAAGAAAGGACTGGAGCGAGTGGAAGTAACCGACCTAGTCCACAAACCCAGATAAAAATAACTGTTGTAAACCAGCCTACTCGTGTTTTGTCACGGTAACAGCGTTTTAGTATGGTAAAAATTCCCATCGAAGCATAAAAGAAAAACCGCGACGAACAATTGTTTTGGACAGTTCATCAAATCAATACAACTAAATAGGTTCAACGAAATAAAAGGTGTGTAAACAAGAGAAAGATTTTCAGTCCTGGTAATTTGCTGTCTGAGAGATTGGACCACAGATGCTTGTATCGCCGTGTGTGATCAAATGACATGCTGTCAAACTTCTGTCTTGTTCACACACTATTTTGATTCCACTTAGCCCGTATAATTGTATCGATTGGATGATGAATTATCGAGGACAATGTTCGTCACGGTTTTTCCTCTATTCAGTTATTTTTTAAACCCTCTGTTGTTTGCGGAAATAGGTAGATTTCCTGTGATAGACTAAAGTTTTTCTCGGCCCTAGGAAAACGGTTCAGACAAACTATACTGCGTACATGACCATTTTAGTTCATGACGCAGATGCAAATGAAAAGTACATAACGTAAGCAGGTCATCCACTTTCGTTATTTTCTTAGTCTGCCAGTGAATTGTCCGCATCGTGTGCATACGATTTCATTCAGTAAACGCACTATCATTTCTGTAGGTTGAACCATCAGTATGATGTCTTGTGGGTAATTTGACGAGGATTTGATATCACGGTGTAGAATGTGATATTTCTAACAAATTAATTGCTAGTTTCAATTGGTTTGTTGTCTGCTTTTGCGCGGTACAGAGCGTTCGGTCATGCACTGAAAATAATCACTTGTATACAAATGCACACAGATTAGTAGTAGTAAATATATAGGAATAGGAGACGAACCTTTTTTGCATGTTCACTTGTCAACTAATTCTTGCTTAATCGTTTTGGCCTCGTGTGTAACAAGATGATTTCGATACTCCATTCTTGCCATTATCGCATTCAGATCGGTCGCCCGGTTTCAGGAGGTCTTAGATTTGAGTTCGTCCTTGCAACGTTTACCATGATGCGAACGTGCGGATCTTTAATGATGCATGGGGCATACTAGTATTGTTCTAGTATCAACCGTACATCCTTCAGTTAATTCGCTTTCTAAGTGTACATGCGTAACAACCTCCGTCTGATTAAACGCTGTGTCTTGGTTGTTTCAGCTGGCTTATCGGTCTGGTGACTTGCAGATCGTGTACACGATCACTGCACGGATAGTAAACAGACATTCTTATCGTGGCATGGGGTATAGGACTGCTCCTCAGTCTCATGTGTCAGTATAATTGATTAGTTATATTCGTTCGCCATGTTGGCACTTGACTCGCATACTTTGTCCACAGTTCAGTGGTTAGAATTCATTTAGAAGAAATTCTGAATGATTACCGATTAACATTCAAAGGTATTGATTCAACCTGGCCGTCTGCGAATTTAGCCGAATGGTTTTCACCAATTCTTTCCGATTAGTATGAAGGCCAAGGTGCTTCTGACGGCCTAGACATGATAAAGTAAGATGGGTTGAGCACAAACTCAGTAATTCTCAGTGAACGGCGTCAAACCTCAGAGTTGAAAAAGGGTAATCAGTTGGTATTGGTGACGTTCCAACGTAGTAATAAACAAACATCTATTGTGGTTTACTGATACTTATTCCCAAGCCCATCTGTCATCAAAATGAGGATTCATTCCACGTCATCCAGTTTTTGTAAGTATGGGTCGCTCAATCATGATTATAATAAATCATGTTGCTCACCGTCAAGCTGATGCTCCACAACCGGTCTCGTCTTTGTTTGAACTCAACAAGTATCTGTAATCTGAACGAGGTTCGAAGCGATAGCGACACGCCCCAAAACTATTATTTACACGACCTCAGTCCGATAAGCATCGTTTCATCCATTCACACTTGAGAGATGTGAATCAGTCACACCTCGATCATTAAAAATGATCATAGAGGAAGTTTGTCGACCTGTTAGCAGTCCAACCTCGACTTTTTACTTGGCGTTTCACCTTTACATCGCGTGACACGGTTTGTAATTCCGCGCGCTTGCTGTATGTATCTACAAAACCACAGGATTACTCAATACTTTATAGATAATTTTGCTAAAGTTCGTCTCAGCGTTCAATTTCTTATCCTAAGTTCACCACACACCACAACAGTAGGAAATCACTGAACTTGAGTCCATCCTTTGTAAGTATTAAGAAGTAGCAGGGGTTCTGATTGATAGAAATAGAAATCACTAGCAACCGATTGCAGTGGCAGACATTTAAGCCGGCCTCTTTTTGAAAGAAGAAACCGACTAGGATTTTAGTCAATCTCCTAGCGGGACTCTGGCCAACTCCCCGAAGCAGTCATGTGACCTAGCATTTACGAACATGGAACGGAGACCAATTCCTGGGCGTGGTAAACATACTCACCACTGACGAATCCTAACAGGAACGAAATTTGAGTTTTCTTTTCGAGAGGAACTGGTTGAAAATTCTGTGTGGATGCAGAAACTGCGACCAACTGTCGGTGACGTTCAGTTCATAGTATTAGTGAGTTAGTGCAAAGTGTCTGCTAAAACCTTTAACGAATATCCCACGAGTATGCAACATTTTCTTTCTCCAAACACGCACATACGACGCAGAAGTGAGCTGTACGCTGAGAAGGTGGTATATATCAACCGGATATCTCACGCATTCCGTAATCTGAATACTGTTTAAGTTGACCAATAATCTAGATATACAGCAGCACTCATCTTGGCCCCCAGAATAAGACGATCATCAAGGTACCAGGAAACCTAGTGTTTGAGAGTTTGACAACGGCTTTAAACAAGTGTGCGAGATGACAAAAAAGTGGACAAACGACTTCAGAGGTCAGTCAACTGTTTCTTGGGAATTCTAGTTTCACATGAACTAAGTGAAAGAGGAAGCCCGCCATAGCTATTATCCAATCGACAGTAGCACAGTGCATTTCGATTAGCAACTAATACAACGAAGATCATCAAAACGACGCTACACGAACGGCTCTGTATGAATTATCATAAGGGTTTTACGGGAATAAAACGCCCAAGGTACGTTCAATTACTTGGTTGGAACACCCTTGCGTTTAAGTGACTTAAAAAGTGCAGACCGATCCAGTAAATCGAGCACATCTTCACATTTGTGAAAAAAGGCCATCGTTGGCCGGTGGTATGTATGGGCAGCAGCCCCATTTCGTTTTGGGGCTGATGTACAGACGCTCCAGTGTTCAAAATGTTACTTTAGAGCCCTTTACCACAATTAACGTTGGCACAATTAACAAATCTCTTTGGGCAGTGGGACAATTGTTAATGAAGATACGAAAGAATCAACGAATGTTCGTACTTCCAAAGCATGAAAACAGGGGAAAATGAATTTTCTACGATGGCCAGTGTAGTAGGCATACTATATGGTTGCAAAAAGATGTTCCTCAATCATCACCATACAAACTGAACATCGGCCACATCTACGTAAACTTTCCAGCAAGGCGCTTTCGAAAAGAAGCATTAGTTCCGCATTAGCCTATTGTTAGGGCTCTTCGATAATGCATATGTTTGCTCGAAACTGTAGTTGAAAACCGATTCACGTTTTCTTGGGCAGCCGCACTGACCACTGCTCCACTGACGTCACACTAGGGCTGACTGGGTCATTCTACCCGATTCTTTAGCCATATTCACTTGTGAATATCGATCGATTTGTCCGGTGGTCTCAACAGCAGATGGAGTGCCTGAGCCAGTGGATCCAATCGCCCGTTAGTCCTCGTTGGCCACGTAAGGCAGAATGTCCATTTGAACATCGACTGCTACTCACTAATAGGAATCCGAACCATACCTTGTGCGACTCCATGTCGTCGAATTAATTAGCACAAACGTGTTCTGTGTATTTCAACCCCTTGAAATCGTTCGTAGCAAGACGATGACTCACGAACTACTGCTGCAATAATCATCACCGATGTTTGCTTCGGTGATTGAGAATTCAAGGGCAAAAAATACCTATGGCTGAGAATGCTGTCGGGTATAGTAAGGAGTGACAATCAGTAGTATCTGAGCGGGGAATTTCTCATGGTGTGACATTAAAATCTGTTCCATACAACACACAGTGTGCATAGAAAACATACCATAGTACGTCGCATGTCAGGATACTCAAGGTGGTTGTGTGCTCAGCGTCAACATCGTCTCCATTGTGTGTAAACGCAATAAGCAATGGAAGAGCATTTCTTTCATAACAAAAAGTACATAATAGGAATAGAAGTGGGTCATTGAAAAAACGCATAACAAAAATGCGTTCGTACAAAGCCAATGTACGAGACAGATGGAAAGCACAAAATAAGGTCCAAAAAACCCTGAGCATTATAGAAAAACTGTGTGGAAGATGACTTAATGATATGAAAACAAGTAGCAAAACCTGGTTCACACACACAAACACACATACAGAGCTGACACAGAGAAATAGCAAAGCCGAAAATCGGGGGTAAAACAACCGGAGGAATGAAGAGATATAGAGCGGACACCTGAGGAGACTTGAAAAGCAAAGCCAATTATGTCAGAGTGAAAAGTTCATCAACAGTTCGTCAGTCAAAAATGGTCCCAAATAGACTAACACTTGCTAGGAGTATTGGCAAGTGTTTCGCATGATGCAGACTCGATCATCTTGCGAATACTCCTCATGGATTCGACCAAGGTGTTGGCAAAACGGGTGGAAGACTATCCGGGAGAGGAGGAAGACAAAAGGGAAAAGCTAATTAGAGAAATTTATTTAGGGGGCACAATGACGCGTAGAGAATATGCATCCTGAGGATATTTTCGATATCTTTCTGGTATCATATCTGCAAAATCAACATTTTACAGCGAACGACTTTCCTTAGACGGCTGTGTGAGTAGGCTGATAGCCGGACAACGAAGTGTTGAAGAATTGTCCTCAAAATGGAAGATGTAAGCATTCAAGTCAAGCCTAAAACAACCTACTTCGAGGACACATTGGATGACAGTTTCGGTCCATAAAGTGTCATCCACTATCAGAACTCCCATCTCGTTATATTCATCAGACTATTCTTAGCAGGGACAAAATTGGTCATTAGGAATTGAGAACAGCATTTTCGAAATTTACGCACACAGGAACTTTTAGTTGCGCTCATGTAAATGCATCTCAACGTTCGCCTTCTGGTAAACATTTTATCCCAGTATGACCAGTTTCATCCTTGTCTGGACCCATTAGGTGGAAATATTCTGAACAAGGTTCGAAAGAGCAGCTAACTCCATTATCCCGCTACAAGCGAAGCCCAAGGGAACGGTGATCAAGAGCGTCAACTAGGAGAATAGAAGTTTTTGCCATTTTGGATTGCGTTCAAACAATGAAGAAAGTAAATATCGTGTGATGTCGGTTTGGGAATGAGCATCATTGTCTTTTCAAATAGGTCATGACAGCATTTATAGACTTCTGTAGTCTTGTGGCAGTCCACCTTAAGCTCACTTGCATTTGTTGAACAGCTAAAATAACTTTATCCTTCCACGTGAATCAGTTCACCTCCGTCTTGTATAATGCGAACATATTGATACGTTCTCGTAACCCGAACACGCAGTTGTCACAGACGTCTCTAAACCGTTACAAAACTGTTTGGTCGACAAATACCCAAAACATTATTGCCCTGAACTGTGTACACAGTGAATATGGTCTGCCAACTCTCTCTACCTTAGCTTGTCATCTCTTCTAAGCAAACGTCTTGCTGCTGGTGATGGACAATCTAAGACTGTAAACCAATGCTGGACATGCACAATACGCGAACTTAATTTCAATTAACACACACGTACATATGGGGAGAGAAACAGTTCGAAAGCTCACCGTATCTGGACAAGTAAAACAGGATGAAACATGAAAGCAAAGCGCGGTCTCCATAGAGAAAATGTACGACACACCGTAGCCGTTCTTGTCTACTGGGCCAAATCCACCGCCCAGACATCGATGAGCGTCCGGGTGATTTGGGGCTAGGTCAATCTTGCCCGACTGGCTGGTTGCAGTCTGACTAGTGGATAAACGCCATGGTTCACTAAGAATCTGCAACAAAGCGAGCAGAGTGAAGAACCCAAATATCACATGTCAAGCGTGTGAATGGAATTCTGTTGTGATTAAAAACCGAGGTTTGAAAGTTGGTTGACAAGCGTACCGGCAGAATCTTACATGAATGCGATTACTCGTGTCAAGGTAGAAGAAACCATCAAAACTAAAACCTATAAATTTACACTAGATAGTTGGTGCTGATCCGTCCAATGCGCAGGACAATATGACGTCCTTTATTTTGTTTCAACCTATTGTTATTGCTCGCAGTGGCTGATAGAAAAACTACTGATTTGAATGTTCAGGTTATACACTACGTACCGTATTGTGTCAAGTGAGCACCGGATAGAGTCGGGTTGAGCAAAACTTGAAGACAATAGTTCAGGCTGTTGAGGTTTGAGCTCACAACAGCACTGCGTTCGAGTGTCACTGGTAATGACATGAATAAAAACAAAACGTGAGAGAACTTCGCGCAAAGTGATTATTAGTTTCAGCTTTAAGCTGCATCTATGGCTAAACTTTTGATCGTATTCACAATCACGAGCGGTATGACTGTATAGAAGATCACAACCACCCACATCAGACGGTATCGCGCTGCTCCTGTTTATGAAAAGGAAATTCAGTCCACAGCATAGAAAAGGTTTCCATTTACACGTTCTGTGCAATTCAGTCCGGTTCCGTCTGTTAGACTGACACTTGCCGCCATGGATTTTCGATTGATAATCCTTGACTGTAGAGCCGATTTTGCTCAAGGCTGATTCATTCAATGTCATGTGCTGGTCGTGATTCATTCGCTACGTATTTAGACCATATACCTTAATCGCGTTGACTGATAAAACAACCGCGTCACCGACTCCGTCATCCATCGCAACACGGCCTAAGCTATAGTTAGACCAATTTACTCGCTGGCATGAAGTCACATTGGCTCAGTGAGTAAACACTAATCACAAGCATAGGAGGTTTATGAAGTAGAAAACGTAACAATACAAAAAAGGCTCGTGAAGGAGTGTGACACACTGGCTGAACGCGTTTTCAATCGACTGTTATAGATGCTTGCGAACTCACTAACCAAACACCCAGAACCTACCAACCTTGCCCAATGAGACAGTCAAGGCTTCTTAGACCATAACCACGTTATGGTCTGACTGTACCGCGGTTTCCTGTAACCAACAGAAGCTAAATTGAAAAGTCAGCGGTACAACAGATCTCCGTTGGAGTACCGATTGCACAGTCTAACCGGCACCGACTGTGCATTTTCAATAACTAGTTTATCGTTTGCGAAATTGCCCATTTGCAAAATAAGTATCGATGGATTGCCGTAGTGTTCAGTGGGTCAACCGATACAATATAAGATGAGTGACAGAGACAAAGTTGGTGTAACACCGAGAGTTTATGTTGAAACAAACAAATTGTTAACGGTAACACTCAAAGACTAAGAAGCTTAGTGAAGTCCGTCGGAGCTCAAATACCTGGATGATGTTCTACACATCCCTTATAGAAACAAGGCGCTAACAGCTAGATGCGTCCTAACGCCAACAACACATACATCCCCAAACTGTTTCTATTAAGCAGAAAAGACTTAAGTTTGATATATATTAAGATCTAAACCCAGTGCAATACAGCACAACATTCGAGGCACAAGATTAACCAAATGGTTTGGATCAACCAGAATGACTTTTAAAGGTTTTAATAACCACCACAATGAAGAGACTCACTTTTTTCAAAAATGGGCTATCCAAACGCAGAAATTTGGACATGATGTACAAAGCAAATAAATGTCGATCAACACCTTTGCCCGATACAGCATCTCTTGTGAGGTGCTGATGGTAGTCAGTAGCCAAACGGAACTGACGTATGCGATCCTCAGGCTGAGGATCCATGCATGGGAATAGTAGGGCAGGAAAAACGGTGGCGATCCGACCAGGAATCAGGTTTATGAGAAAAGGTAGATTAAGAGAGGTCCGTAGAAAGAAAATTTACATCCGGAGAATCAAAAACATACGATACACCAGTAACCAACTCGTCAAGTTCATACACTTATCTCAGCGAGTTAGAGCAGACAAGCCGATGTTAGCAGGTGTAGGACTGCACATGAACACCAACTTGCAGTTTGTGTTGGTTGTTAACTCAGCTTCAGCGTATGCTCTTCTGTTTCTTCGCACGATGCGAAACCACGTCCCTCAAAGACGTTTTCTCAACCGGTGTACCACATAGTTAGGATTTCATCAGCTCGATCAACACCAGATTAAGCTGACGTGGGAACTACATGCTCAGTCACTACCGATACCTATATTTCCCAATAATTGCCGGTCTGCTTAGGAACACTACATAACCTATACCACTTCTATTCTGCAAAAGTTTTAGAAATCAAAACTGACCACAAGTTGATGGGAACAAACGAGAGGCAAATGCGCAAGAATAGTCCTGAAAAGCGAATAAATTATTAGTATTCCGCACGTGGATACACCGAATTTTAGATTTCAGTCTCTTGTTTAAATAGAAACTACGGTGCAAACAAAACTGAACTCAAATTAACACGATAGCTAACTGACTAATTTAAATCAGTCTCAAACTGGTGATTCGCTACATAAAATCGTAACCATATCACACCACAGTCTCAATCGGGGGATAATAATGGCCAAATCTTATCTTACAAACCCACATAAAAAGAAAACTGTTGAGTGAACAGTTGCTTTAGTGTGACAGCCTGGACAACTCAACTTGGAAATATTCAAGTTAACAACCGAACTACTCAGTAGAAGTAACAAGCATGGACAGCTTATTTGCTCATAGATGTTCCCTTTGATACGGACGACTGATAAGTGAACGATATTCAGACTCAAATAGCTTGGACATAGGGTTGTTTGTGTCTGAATTAGAACACCTAGTGCTACTATGCATAACGAACGTCCAGTTCTATTTCCAAGGAACCAGCTATACACAGATTGATGTTGTCAACGGAGGTCCATTCGGTCAGCTACTAGCACATATTTTCGTTGTCTACTTGAAGCAGGAATCAGATACCGTTAAGCCTGTTAGGTCCATTTTTATCGGTTGTATGTCGATGAAATTCTGCTATTCACCGAAAACAAGTATACTAGGTTAACTGAATCATTTCGGTTCTAAAATTAGCATTACAATTGAAGACGAGCATGCCACTCTGACGTTTTTGGGCAATCTCATGAAACGTAGTAATAGCAACTTCGAACTACGGTTCGTCTACCGGAAACACACTGTTTTATCATGCAAGATGAATCTGTTCAAGGAAAACAATGATCAAGGAGATGCCGTTGTTGAGGAGTATGTTCGAAGAAATCGGCAATCAATCAAGATTTATTGAGAAATTCAACAAACAAAAACCAGTTGTGTTGGCCTCAACAAATTCCAAAATGGAAGTCCAACTTCAGTTTACATTACAAGAGTTACAACAAAAAAGCTGTCGTACGGTAGCTATGGAGCAAACGTCTTAGGTAGCTCAACTGGTCAAACTGTTCACCATCAACCAAATCTCAACATCGCTGATGAAGACACTGCTACTGTTCGATTCCACTTCATTTATGACTCATTGTATGTGCCGAGCCACGTACCTAAACAGAACCGAGTAGAAATCGGATCAATGAACACATCCAAGTTTGGGTCTGTAAAACGCTCATACTTACCACAATATTTCAATTAGGTCAAAATGTGACAAGGACCCAGCATCGATCGTTCGACACTTGTTGATATGTCGACTTCAAGTGAACCTGGATTTAAGTCTTTCGGTTACTGCAAGCAACAAAAAATCGAAGGCTTCCTAAGTCCACAGAGACAGTAGCAATTAACAAGTGGGAACTGCACGTCTGTGTTCAGAAAGGCTTGTTCACCAGTACCAGATTGTCCTGGTAGCTGATATGCATTGGTGTGGGTACGCGTGTATGATTACTGATTCTGTTGTTTGACTTCAAAACGCCCATTGAGCTTTGCTATATATAAACCCGCAGATTGCAGTATGTATTTAGTGAGATGCAGTGAAACGCGCTCGAGAGGTGCACTGTGCAAAAAATGCTTATGGCTTCTACGTTTTAATTTGTTTTGCTTTCACTCATTAGCAGTCTGTTACTAGTAAAACACTACCAACCGTAGAGGTTAACTAGAAAGAAACTGCATTGACAGGCAGATAGAATGGGCCAACGTACTCGACTTGATTTGTCCATCATCGATTGGACAAATTTCGCCGACTCCGCAGTACACGATCTTACGGTTTCCGTGCGACCTTCCCGAAACAACCGCGTCATGCTCGATTCATAAACCAATGGCAAACTGCTTCGATCCTGGTGAAAGAAAAATGGAGGGTGGACGACTCAATACACACCGCAACGCGTGGTTGGCTGAACTTATCTGATGGAGGAAGCAACCGAAAAACTGCTAATGCCCCTTTGATTGACGACATCAGTATGAAACGACTAAGCTGAAGGTTGATGGATCTTGTCCTGACCAACCGGACGCTCGATGCAGTTCACTAAGAACGCTGCTGACCACAATTCACACAGTAACGCGCTTGATTTCCGTTTGTCCAGAATGTTTCAGCTCACAGCTGAACAACATTCAGTTCATGTGCAGGTAATTACACCACGTGGCATTAAACATCGATGAAGCAAAAGTTGGAAACAGAAGAATCACACAAAAGGATTCGAACTCCAGTTGTTTAGGTTAGACAGAGGTGACTACGGAATGGTATTATCAGAAAACCCGAGCGGTCTTGGGTTTCGATTGCGCAGTGACACGTCAAACGAGATGATCGAATCAACAACGTGACCTAATTCCACGATATGCCCAACAAATGAATGATTTCGGGTTTCTGTTAGCCACCTCTGTTGTTGTTTGCTGATTCATCGTGCCCACCAACCACTTTGACAAACGTTCAGCCAATCTTTGACGTACGTGATGGTTTGTTCGACTAATGTAGACATCACCGCAACTGTAAGTGAACTGATGGATTGTGTGAGAAGCGGAGTATTTTGATGAGATGCGAATGTGAGGAAGCCGAGCAACATTTCGATCCGAAAGTAAGAGACGCAATTCAACCGCAGGATATGAGCGAGACAATGCGAACTACATATGATCAACTATGAGGGGCAGTCAGAAATACCTGCTTAACTGAAACTATACACCTATCAATCATGATCAGCCCTTCCTTGCTAGGAATATCCATAAATATCTTAATGTATCAGTTTGTGGCTAAGTTTTTACTTGATATTGTATCCTCTATTTGTAAGCTGTTATTGTTACCAATCTGTCAAGCTCTGTGAGACAGTGTTTGAATGAGGCCAGATTTGCACTGGACAGTCGCATTTCAATCATGCCTAAAAGTATACTCACTAACGTTGGGCCATGTGGACTGCCCATCACAACGCCATCAATTTGTTAGTAGGACAATATCTCAAAATAAAAAACAGGCATTCTCCACACACATAAGTACAAATTCAGTGAGCTATTTGAGAGAGACAGACAAACAAATTCTTACTGGATATAATGTCAGAAACATTGATTAGAACGTTCGTGCACAAAGGGTCGATGTCGATAGAATACATTTCATGAGAACTTAACGATATGTTCTCAAATGAATGTGCAAATTGATAGTCCTTCGCATAAGGAGTAAACATTTAGCGCATAGGGTTGAGAAGGTGGATGAGTTATCTGGCAACCTTGTGGCACGCTGAGTTGTTCGTTCACAGAATCGACCTTACTGGTAGGCTACGCATGCGTTATCGACGCACCATTTAATTGTAGTGTGCAGGTTCTGATAGGTTTCATCTGCCTGTGTTGAACTTCCGAGATGTGACCATGTAGTAGAATTTGCAAATTCCTCGAGATTTCCGATGAACAGTAGCGGATTTGAAAATCACTCAATTTTGATTCCAGCTTCTGCATTCGGAAAGACTTTCCAATCGGCCTCTTTCAAGAAAAGCACTAGACTCGAGTTCAGCTCTTGCTAGAGCTCGTCAGCAGTGCATATCCCTGTCAAGATCAGGATTGGAAGTTGAAAGTAACCACATCCCCGACTACTCGTCGGTTTGGTGATACCGGAGAGTTCGACTTGTCTGCAAAGTCCTATTCGTGGAGTTAACAAACAGTAATTGTGTCTCCTATCGAGATGATGGAGCAACACGATCGTTACTCACAGACGAATGTGGTTGAGCATTCAGGTATGATAATTCGGCCGTGACTAATGTGAGGTCAACTGGACAGTGATCAACATGGCTGTCTCCTGAAAGAGTGACTGAAGTAGTAATCCCGGCCATTATAAGAATACACACCACTGACGAGCCCTAACAAGAGCAGAACTCGAGTCTAGTGCTTTCTTTTCCGAAAGAGCCTAGCTGGAAAGTTTTTACGAACGCGGAGGCTTCGATTGAGTGTGAAGTCCACGAGATTTAACAGTGTGCTGCCTGAATAGGATTTCAGTGCACCTGTGAAAACGGACTCATAATCAACCTCATTCAGGGTCACAATACCGGACCTTTTGTTTGAAGAAGAAATATTGCTTGACAGTCTAATAGGGTTCAGATATTCAGCATCAATGATGACTTACGGAGAGGTCAATGAGGTGGTGAGAAACGCTTACCAGTTTTGTGCGGAACCATTATTCATTGTGCTGGAACGTTGAAGGGAGGCTTTTCAACTGATCATGCAAATTCTCAGGTTGCACCCGTGTTTTCAACCGGTCGGCCCACTTAGGATGAACTTTAAACTTTAACCCCAAAGTTCAAACCGCCAGCTGCGCTCGTGAAAATTGCTTTGATGATTAGCTTGCATGTGCTCCATGCCATCCACAGGAAACGTGCGTCCCAGATTCGAACGACATAAAGAGAACTGTGAACTATGCAGTTTAAACTCCAGTACTCTTTGAAATGTTTTTGACGGCCCTGTGTGTGAATAAACCGTTGCCTCAGGCACCTTGCCTACCTTGAAATTTGTAGCAACTGCTTTTCTTGCATAAGGCCCGAGGGTTAGCCGTTTCTGCCGTTGCTACAATCATGTTACAGAAAATCGGATGTTTTACGTTTGGGATTGATGGACAAACGAAACGTGCTGCTTCAGTCGTGTTGTGAATCCTGTTCTTTAACGAACGATTCAAATCGTGCCGGTGAAGACGATGTTTTAGACTACTGAATAACCAATATATAGCATCACACAGGAACAACAAAAAACCACTCCTGACCCGTTCTGGGATGCTTGCTCATTTACGAGGTCACTCGAAAACGATTGACCGATTTCGGCCCAACAGAAGAGGAGTACCAGCTAGGGGAAACAATTCATACATCTTCCTGCAACCTCGGTGGCCGCGATCATGAACTGCAACCTGATTTTGAGTCACGGATCATGGGTCCGCATGGGGTGCTGACGAGATCTAACAAGGTGTAAACTACTGCCCACCAACTTTCCAGCAATCATTGAGACCGACTGCTTGTAGAGAGAGTTTTTCTTCCACATGTTACACAGAATCTCGCAGCTTAGAAAAAGCATTTCATGATTCGGCCCTGGACAGAATAAGTCATAAAGATCAAGCACTTCTTGGACAGACAAAACGACATCACCGGTATAGTCAAATTACACAATCCTGACTCTTGGGAAAAGTTCAACGTCACCATTGGTTACATCACTACTGCTGGTCGTTGGAAGACAACGGCGTTTGAGCAGTTGACAGAGGGTGGACATTTTAATTCATCTACGAGTTACGAGAAATCCAGCATGTGCCTCGCGACACTGTTATTCAAACCTTTCGGATGACACTTGAAGCAGATCGGACACTCACAGATTACGCGTAACTGGAATCAGACTAACTCATCGGTGGTTGCCACAAACGTCGAGACGGTTTTTCTAAAAATTGGCGTACCTACTGATTTTTCCCGAAACTAAGAAACATCGTCGGTAGTACAAACCTTGGATAAAGGGGTAGACAACTTTCAAATAAGAACTTCTTAGCCAAAAGAAGTATGGAACGATCGCTTGAACTTAGAGCCTGGTGGCTCGTAAGAAATAGAATATCCTAAGAACATCTTTGATGCCAAGGGGTCATACCTTGGCAGTCGGTGAACGGCACCGCATTAGTTAGAAGCGATGTAATGAATGCTAGTACGCTGTAACAACAACAAATTTAATCAAACTTTGTCACACTTTGAATTTCCTTTAATCCTGTGCAGAAAATACTAGAAGAAAAGTTATCCTCACTGTCGTGAGGAACAGTGTTTTGAGTTAGTACCATCCGGTCAGCCTCATGACCGATTTTCAATGAACAGGTGAGCAAGAATTTGAACATTCTTTCGGAAATCCACCACTACACACACATTCTGCAACATTTCAGTGAATTTGATCGAAAAGATCCCATCACTAAATAGATCGTATTTTCATCTATTAGGCTTCATATAATGAGTTTACACAGTGGGAATAAAACTGTTATCGCAGGAAAATGGGAGACAAAGGGAAATAAAAAAGAGATGCAGACTGGAGAACAACATACGAAGTGGACACGAGTATGTTCTAAATGGTAATACGGACACTGGCTGCAACAACGCTTTCAAACAATGAAATCCATTGTCATGTGGACGTCAGTCACGGGGGTAACAAGGCTATACAATACCAAATCTTGATATTAGATTTCATCTCTCAGACGCTGGCCACAGATAGGTCTTCGGGCCTTTGCTATCAGTCGACACCAGTACGCAGAAGCTCAACCGTCACGGAGATTTCGAGCACGCCCTGGTATACTTAAGGCATTCTCCGAGCAAATTAGTCAGACTCTACGAAAGTTAGCAGAGTATTTTTCTGTAAAATTAAACATCAGGATTTGAACCCGAACATACGATAACAGACTCATCATAAGTACTAGTGTGAAGAAAAATATGAGGAAAATCACAGAAGTCAAGCGTTACACATATACAGACCGAAAGTAAATGAAGAGAACATACTGTGAGATAAGCCAACTGCAGTGCCATTTGGACAAACGCGTCCGGAGAGAATCCTTGACGTTTTATATAACCACTACCGAAATCCAAGAACCGCACTACTACCAAATCGATGGTATCCGCCAAAGCGCGCGCCACACCATACGAAGACTGGATCGTCTCGGTGCACTGTAACAAGAGGTCAAACAAGAAACAAAATTCTAATGTTCTATAGTATGCTGACATGAAAATAAGAAAAATTAGATTTGCACACCATAATGCGTTTGCTACACGACATAAAACAGTTCACACAAGAATTAGACGTTAGCAACTAGCTGAAACTCGACCGTCAGGACTAACCAAAAATACGAAGCTTGAACATGAAGCCTTGTGAATGAATCAATGTTTCGGGTATTCAACTAAAGCACTCACTCCATTCAGTCCGATAGCCAATCAGATACCACTGTTGATCGCGGCAACAAACACATTAGGTAGAAACGAGCATGTATAAAAGGTCCAACTAGTGAACGGCTTGCTGAGTTGTTTCAACCAATAAAAGATAACGGCAACCCTGTTCGATTTACAGATACGGAGGCGCAAACTACGCCGAAAGTCACCACTGTTTCCATCGTTTGCAAACAAATGTTTTTACACCTATGTTCACTAAAAGGGATGACGTAAACCAAATGGTGCCTCAGAGCACCAATGAGCATGATACACAACTGATATATACGAAAAAGACCACGAAGTTTCTAACAACCATAAGAAAGTATCTCGCGCCTATGCTGCATCCAACTCAAGTGCGCGCGAAGGTCAACACGACAACATAACGAAGATAACCTAATACTCACATTATCAAACAGAAGATAAAATCGTTTGAAGTCAGCGACACCAAGACAATCAGAATGAAGCACGTGCAACAGTGTTCGGACCGCACACGTCGCCGATATCTTCAGGATTATTAGCGACATTAAAAAGCCTGTTATATTGGAGGCAAACAGAACCAAGCAATTTTTCGTGGGGCGGGCAAACGGTGTTGTGGTTTAGAAACAAGCAAACCCGAAGATCCTTTCCATTAAAGTGTAAACCTCACTTCTTGCTTACTCCTAACGTTATGTTATTCTCAATCTGCTTACCAATAACATGCTAAACACGACGCCCAGACTGTTTGACTTAACTCGTACGAAATTTGGTGCGGATATTTTATAATGGTGTAAACTAGATCACACATAAAACTTCATTTAGCAACACTACGATTAGTTTAAAAACCCGACAATCTGATTTTTTATCATGTACACATCTGCCGGGCTTGCATAGCGAGGTGTTCTGTGGAACGTTTTCTATCTCCAATCCGTTTACATCAGAGAAATTAAATGAAACGGTCACAATGATATGAAGCTTGACCACAGGGACGGAACGAAACTTTCTGGCAAAACAATTGTAATGAGAATTATTCCAAACTGAACACCACCCACACATGTTCGCAGTCTTTGCACTCAGATAAGCCCTTCGAATTGCTCACATCCAAAGGTAGCTCTAAACTCGAGTTTCGCTCTCGTCAAAGCTCACCACTTATGCACATCCTCGCCAGGACTGGAAAGTACACTCCGATCCCAATACGTCAGTAACCTTACGACTGGCATGCTCGAACGGTCATACACAAACACTCAACCATAATCTGATGTGAACAATGTTTAGATTGCCTGCCCAATTATCCGAATGTAAAGGCTGCGGTCAAGTGTGGTTGGCGTTCAACTTGAACTAATCTAACTGGCCGAACTTTCACCAGTGCAGCCATTGTCTGCTTCTTTGGAGTTCAGTTTTAACCCCAAAAGACAAACTATTGTAACAGGACTGACAGTGAACTTCATCACAGGTTCGACAAAACAGCTACTTACATTGTTATCCGTTTCATGTACAGGGCAAGCGGCTTCACGAATGTATACATGATATGGAGTTCGAACTAACACTGATTATCGCCAGTAATCGAACGAATAACTTGAAGTGAACCACTCACCTGTGGGGTAATATCCCAACGCAATCGAGTCGGCAGAACTCTTTCAATGATTGGTCCATCGCATGAGCCATTTTCTGCGTAACTATTTTATCGCGAAAATGAATGGCAGACAAAGAGAATGGGAAGAACAGAGAAGTTATGAAAACGGAAAGAGAAAGTGGCATTTTTACTGATATTATCGATTAAGATTGATAGGGCATGGACTGCGCCCACCGCCCAAAAAAGCTGATCTGGTGTGCTTACAAGAATTGTGTGTAGAATGTAATCAAGCCTAGTGGGCAAATAATGATACGTTGTGTTTTATACGGGCAAGCGAAATTAGTGAGAGTAATTCTAATGTTGTGATCTGGTGGAAAATAATTATTCAAGCATAGGTAGCCCCATAACACTACGTATATGCAGTAGGAACAGTGAGAAAGCCACCGAATTTGAGAACCCATTCTAAATACTCCAACAACACGTGATACAGCAGCAACGAAAACATCAGCCATATGTCGATGACTGATACCGAAAACACAGGGAGAATATTGGGCGCGGAAGTTAATTCACAGAACTAATTTCAAGCTCGAACAATCAATATAGATATGCTTATACATCTCGTACGCAAACAATCCAGCTACGCGTTAGACCAATAAAGATCAAATGTGCATGTAATCTACGTACAAGCTGCGTCAGATTGAAAACCGTAACCATTTGATGCGCTCGAGGGATAACCGAGTTGACATTGAGGCTATTCTCGCACCTCTTGTGAAACAATGTCCTTAGCCAGTGTCTGATGTGTCTTAAAAATCCCATATTTAAAAAGAAGCTCGGAATATATCAAACCATCATATAGCAAATGAAAGTAACTTATCGTTTGCATACACCTTATTTTACGATTTTATGCCAATCGACTGGAAGGTTGATTATCAAGAATTTCGACTAAGTTACTTTTAAAACATCAACCACTTTTCCACGTCAAAAACATTCTCTTCATGCTCAAGATCATAACAAATGTTTCTCAAAAATTCTGAAAATTCCTTAATAAGGTCAAAATTGTTATATAAGATTCTTGTTCGTTCGTTCGCTTTAGTTACATCGACAAAATGATAACCGAAAGGGTATAGGAATGGGTATATATCAGCAAAATGCTAGTGTCTATTTGGCAATCATAGCTTAATGTGTGTCTCAATATCTGAGTTAGATAGGTTTATATGAGTAAAATAGGAAAATGTGAAAAGAACTGAACGTGGAAGTGAGATATTACGATGAAATGTAAAATTAATGATTGGCCTATGTACCATCTGACTGAACACACATCTTACATACCAAATTTTGGATTTATTCAAGTTAACAACACGGAAAAACTGTCGCAAAATTCCTTGGTAGTCCCATATTTTGCCCCGGGCAATGATGTTGATCAGTTTTTCGTGTGAGAACTCATTCCTTTCACTGTTTATCCAAACCCCGACCAATTCAACGTCATCCGAGGATTGATCACATTATAGCTTTTGACGCTGCATGCGGTAATGATATAAGGTAACGACAGACTTGGGTTTCATAAAAAGTGATGTACATCTATGAACCTATGTTAATGTCTCATGAATACGAATTGCTAACCGAAAACTCCTTCATATCGCGGGAGGTTTGAATTCAAGTAGGATTCCTCGGGCTATTCGAATTCCCTACTTGCGAGTAGTGCATTTCTCTCGTCAAACCGGGATCACCGCGGGATCTTTCAAACAGTTTCTCGAAACCGCCGACATGCCAAGTTAGTAAGTTGATGTAACGTGCCTCTACTGGATGACAAGTTCTAGTCGTTCGCACATTACAATCTCTTTCTACCGATATCTGCCGTCTCGATGAGAAATTCATCCAATGTCTCAACGTTACCACACGTCTCTCGTATCTGTCTGAAACGTCCCAACGCATGGGTTGGGAGTTTGTGGTATCAGCTGTTGGCCTAACTGATGTTGAGGTTACACTAAGCGAAAGATTCGAAGCCGTACTTAGTGAACGAATATCCGCCTGTAGCCGTTTTGTGTCACTCGTGAAAAACGATCTACTGAAATTCAACAGGCATCGAATGGCCAGGCGTCGTATGCTTGTTAACTCTCCTTGTGCTTCGACCGGCTGCAGTTCGAATACAATCGAATGTGAATTTTACTAGTTACTTCAACGTTATCCCCATAAAGCAAAATCGTCAGACATCGTGATACACACTGCTAATTTGAGTGATCGAGTTGGGCGGTTGAAAGTGAATGATAAGCTTGGGTGGGTACGAGATACACTCCATTAGGAAAATAGTGAGCATGTACTGCACCTGTTTCCAGTGTGTATCACCTCTTAGCATTACAAACGTTGCTGTACAACATGACATTAATCAACTTCAACTTAACCCTGCACTCAGATGAAGCATACTGCTAACAGTTACCATTGGAGAGGTGGCGCTCTAGAATGTCGACTGGGTTGGATCACTTGCCTCGACCCTGATCATCCTCTATCCAGAGTTGATTTTTCCGGTGTCATGGTGAAAGCTTAGCATCAAGTGAATCGAGGTAAAAAGAAAAAGAACTTTCAAATACGGCATCACTGAGTCAATGAAACAGCCAGTTGACACCCGAATGAGTGTTCGTTGTTGGCTCATGACCTTATGTCTAATGTTAGCATGCCAGCATACGGGATGTTTGTAAAGAAAGCTGTCTCAATCCCTATTTTCGCAGCGTCACACGACATTTCTAACACTGGTCAATGACTTCCTGCCGACAGCCAGAACAATGCTACCCGTAAAAGTGTTAGTGGACAGGAGCTTCGAAAAACTCAGTCACCTAGAAATCCGATGTACTCGTCGTGCTTCGCAACCTGAAATAGCCGCATCTTCAGGTGCCTGATAGAAACCTTTTCAGACCAGCTGAGACCTGAATACTAAACATCACGATATGAACAAAAATTGAAGAAACTGTTAACCACATATGGCTTACCAAAACGCTTGCAACGCTGGGCAGAACACTCTAAATTGCAGCTCAATTCGAAAGGAACAGAACAAAACACGACCTCTGGGCCCCAACCACCGACATAACATGCGATGTAGAACAATGCAAGGTTCCGCGACTTCCTAAGCGCTAGAAGACGCGCTGCCCTGTTGGCCCTCCTCCGATCACTTTTCCAACATCAAAGTGACGTGTTCAATTAGCAGTTGGCTCTCAATGATGGCAAAACGTGCTCTCAAGAATCTATTTCCGAAACTTGATAAGCAGCCACTATAATCTACATGTATGAAAAAAATGTTTACCAAACGTTTTCCCCCACTTCCAGGGGAAGAGCAAGATTCCAGTTCCATGGAATACTCATGCTAATTTGATTCATCGTAGGTTCCTCCGTTTCACTTAATTTGAACAAGAAAAGAGCAGGCCGTTTTCCGCTCTGGAATTATAAAACAAACCCTCACTCATCGTCAAACATTCGTACCGTTATCGGAAATAAGTTATGATTTCCGTTTACATTTATGCAGCGTTCGATTCTGATAACAAAATGATTCCCTGATACCGATCTTTTGGGGAGCAAATTCAATAAAGATAGGTTTTAAGATGCGCAGGTGTCTGCGGAACCTTACCATGTCTACTTCTGATCACAGGTGGTGTTCAATGAGGTTGCCCACTGCCATCTTCCTGCATTAGCTTTGCCATAGTGGATATCCTAAACAGATCACTTGGAGATGAGTATTTCAATGGAAACGCACTTTTCTCGAGTAACACTGTGATTTGAGCTATACTTACCATACTGATCTCACTTGTGACAATTTAGAGAAAACTAAACACACTTTGGACGTGCTTGCCATATCAGTCAGTAGGTAACGAAACGTAAATCGCTCCTCAGAAAAGTAGAGAATTAATTCAGAAATTTGTTCTCAATCCTAATATATCTGAGTCACAACCGAACTCAGCGAACAGACGTGACACACATTCTGTAAGAATATCCGTGTGCAGAGGTAAAAACGATATTCGGATACCATAGTTCATCTAAGGGAAGAAAGTCAAAAGTTTAATGCTAAACGATCACTGCTACAGGTCACAACTTAGATTAGTTGATGATTAATGGTGACTACACAGTCAACTGTATAAGTTAAACGCCACGATTCATTTTGATGAGTATCTATTCTACCATTGAATTGCGATCGCTGTTTGCCACAGACAAGATAGTTTTCCATGTGAAGAAACGCGATTCCTCTGACCATTCTGATTAGTAAGTCATTCGTCGATTCAACTGTACGTTATCAGAATTCACCAGAATCTACGGTAACGTATGGTGGAACATATGCTCAGGTGATTATTGCTACATGCGACGATCCAGTGGGAACTAAAGGTAGTGCCCTCAGATACGACAAAGAACACAATGATAGGTCATTCAGTCGGTGCGTTCGAAGTCCTAGGGTGCCATTCTCAAAAACCGCCTGAATCAAACGGTATCAATCTGTTTTTTGTCGGCGGAAGACTTTTGACAGACCTGTGTTACTTCAACAATATCCAGCTGAAAATTTACGACAACGAAAAAAACGTTTTTTAATCCGAAATTTTAGTTGCCTCAGATCGATTTTGACAACGGCAGTGTATCGAGACAACTGGGCAAAATCATCATTACTCGCAAGCAAATATGACTGAGCGTTCACCTATGATGATTCGGTCGTGATTAATGAGGTCAATGGCACAGTAGTTAACACGGTTGCCCGAAGAAAAAGTGGCCAGAGTTCTAGTCCCGGCCGTGGTAGAGGTATGCACCACTGATGGGCCTTAACAAGAGAGAAATTTGGGTTCAGTGCATCTTTCCAAAGAGGCTGTTCTATCTTAATGCGACGGCTGTGATCAAATGTGAGTGATGTTCAGTCTGGAATTAAACAAATCCCTGACTACTCATCAGTAACCTAAAAGTACACTTGAAAGTAGCAGAGGTCAAATAGCGTGGGTAGGGTCAATATGCACTGTCTCACGTGATAGATCAAATCGAAAGCTTTTAAGTGAAAAGAAGGCTGATCTCATTCACAGGTTGTTACATAGTCATTCCCAAACAGCCTCTCTTAAACCTTACGATAGACCGTAGCTTTGTTCGACTGATTACTTGTTAGTCTAGGAACACACCGAACAGCCTTGGCTGGTTCTTTTAGACATGCTGACTTCTATCGGTCGAGTGTTGCGTGTGCGGAATACGAACGCACTACGTACAGAGGTCATTTAGCAAATGCAGTCGTTCACCGAGTTTCTTTGCAATCGAAAACTAAAAATGATGTTATCCAATTCGTGTAACTCTCTTCAAACAAAACGTGTTCAAGCTATATACAGCGAAAAATGTGCAGCGCAGCAAGTGACAGGTTGATGCCATCTAAGGATGTGTAAGCCATCTATCCATATATTAAGCTTACGTGTTCTAAAAACAGGAAATCATGTGACCTTATACTACCGGTACAGTCTTACGAGGACACCTGTGTCAAATGAACAGCAATGGTCATAGGGTGTATTTAGTCACTAATTTCCTTGAACCATTGAGTTCACTAGTACAAAGCTGATGTAGCTCAAAACTCTATGAAAACTGGCAGATAAAAACTAGGCGAACATGCGGTTCAACTTACTGTTCTCCTGGTAACTGATTCTGAATGCCTTTGAATTCATAGGCTGAAACAAGTTCGGCAGCGTGCCCCATGATTGGTGCGTCACCCCTGGGGAGGGTGAGATCGGACGTGTTAGGGAAAGCGAGCGGCGCAGATTTTATCCCAAAAAAATAGACGCACTAGTATAAAGTCTCGAAAAGCGACAGAAAGGAGAACATAACCAACAGGATGGGCTAAGGATAAGACAATACTTCTGCGTAACATAATTTCTACACATTGAGTTCAAGTGTACACACGGATGGCGTTGGGTTTAGCTATAAAATGGGTCAGGGGTTGTTCAGCTGACGCTCGCAGCGAAAAGTCGAAATGTCACGTGATCAACAAGAACGTGTTGGTGTGAAGAGGTTTGATCAGCAATTCTGTAGCTCTGACAATATCCAAAATTCTGTTTTATCAACCGCGTATTTCGTGAGCCCCGTCGGTTTAACTAAGAACGTAGCTAACATGTCAAAATGATTAAAACGACCAAGAGTAACAGAATAATCCGCTTCAGATAACGCTTGGGCCGTTAAGTTGTAGGAACGTGCTAATCGTCCGATTGTCATCGGTGGATGTCTCCGAGAAAATGGAGGCAAACTTTTTTTTTCGTCCTCAAAATATTGAAAACATATCCGATATTGAGAGCATTTTCACACCTTTAAACAGAGGATGTGGATAGAGTATTGGCCTTTGTAACCGTTGAAGACCAGTTTATTCATTTAACCCCATATTGCTGGATTTAACCAATATATCCACTTCTCAATAAAGCAAAATTATCGGAACTTTCCGTTCTGGTGTTCTCGCTTATTCTCAGTATGTCATTGCTGTTTCATCAAAGTTTCAACGTTTACTTTCATTAGTCCACCGCGTGGGTAGCAAAACACCATTCTACAGAACTGTTTGTCACGAGTGGCGCGCGTTACCCCGTTAGCCTTACTGTGCTTGATTATAGTTTCCATATTTACGTCAAAAACCCTCATCCCTCTGCATCAGTTGCACGTAGACTTTCATTCCAAACAGATTATCGTTCAGCCTAATCGTACCGCTTCTAATCAGTTCGACGCTCATAACGAATTTGTCAACAGCCGCCCTTTTACTTCGCCCCTTAACGTGCGCAGCGTGTCCGTCAAATGTGCACCCCACAGCAATATGAGGCAAACTTTTAAATTTATGTCGGTGTGCACTTCTACCTCTGTTTTTCTTCATCTCGCATGTTATTTTTGCAACAAACAAGATAACCATCAAATGAAAAGAACGGTCGGTCAGTAGCTGATCACCACAATATAAGATTGCGATTCACCAACAATGTAGTAATTAAACAATTCGAACAAACACTCGGTCAACCGATTGAATATACACTCATTTACATTGTTGTTTGTGTACGCTTGGAAATGTTCCACAGAGAATGAAAAGTAAGACTTACCATGAGTGTTCAACATTGAAGCCAACCTTAAAAGTGAAAACAGAGACAGGCGAAGCTGAGAAAAACACAAACCAGTCAGCACAAACAAACATCACAAGCAAAGCTGTGGACAGGTAAAAACAACCGATTGATTTGCCGATGGGAAAATGTCGTTTCACCGTGTGTAGATGACAGCTCGGAAAAGTTCGAGAAGGAAGCTAAATTTCAAGCACCCGGAAACATGAAAACCAAGCCCAATTCCAAAAGAACAGATGTGTAGAACGAACGCAAGCAAAATGCTGCGCACAATCAATTGTGCACTTCATAGTCACATAAACCGGTTCAGCAGGCCGACGATCAAAAGGCTTATTGTCCTTCAGTTTAACGCATCGGCAACCTCTTTCCGATAAAGGAACGGCTCGCATGATAGGTAAACAAGAGTGCACAGAAAAGCGAAAGAAGAGATATCAACTGTCCCGTTTCACTCAACGACGTGTTTCCCCTAATCTTAATTTGCTATTAGAGTTGAAGTGAACTCTTATTGAACTCGCCTTATTCTTCTTCTGCAGGTTACGTGTCTTGACATTCGTTGAAACAGGAGGCAATCAGCATTAGGCTCTCATGCACTTAGTACCGAAATACACGGAAATCTAAGCACAAACTCCGCAATAACTGGGTTTGAGGACGCAACCTCAGGAGTGACAACCGGCTTCTCCTTTATTGAGTTAGTTCCATCGAAAAGAAGTGGATATCGAAAACCGAGAAAAATTGCCAGCAGTATACCGTTAAACCCAGTGTGATAAATCGAACACACAACCATCAGCAGACAAGATCAGGGTTCCAGTGTAATCAGCTAAAAACGATTTTTAGCCAGTAACATCCTCACACAGCGGTCAGTGCCGCATATACTGAAACATTAGCAACGCAGATTGTGGTTTAATGATGAGCGTTCATCGACAACAACTCAACTTCAAGCAAGTCGATCATCCAAGTTTTCTGCTAGAACTCCTGGATCAGCTCCATGCGTGCAACCATGTTATGCATACATCATCACCACAGGTAGCAATACATCAGTTGTTGACACCAGGGCTTAACTGGCATTCAACCAGTAAGAGAAAAACCTACCCTTGTTTAGAAGTGGGAGGAGGAGAAGGAATGGGAGATAATTCACGCCAAAAGGTTTGCAGGTACAAATTCAAGCAAAAATCAGGATAGAAGCGAGAGTAAGATAATCTCCCTGCGGTTTTTATCATCTTATTTTACTTAACGCGCTTACCTCACATAAAACACGTTGGACGGAATACACACATCGATAATCAAAATATGAAAAAGATTCGCATCTTTGACACCGTGTGAACTGCAGTCGTAGCCACAAGGTAATATGGATTTTAAAGTCGCTCTGTGCACGCGATTACTGCACTTAACCAACTACTCACAACTAGGAGTGTCACTCAGCTTATTCGTAGTCGTGACCTACCGAAATGTTCTGTCTCACATGTAATCTATCAGTTCACTTGCAGTTGCGGTGGCATCTATATCGGCAGAACAGATCGATGCCTACGACAAAGAATGGCTGAACATATGCCTAGGTGGTTGATACGCGCCATGACGCAACGGACATTGGCAACAGAACGACTGAGACGAAATCCGACCTCATCCATCACAAAGCACATCATGGAAACAGGTCACGTTGTTGACCCGGCCAACTCGTTTCAAGTTCTGTTACGTAATAAGAACCCCAAGTTGCTTGCTTTCTCCGAGGCGATGTTGATCAAGACTCACCGTCCGGCTTTGTGTGTGCATAAACTGTTGACTCACGCAGTTTGTCTGCCCTGGAACTGACGACAGTCTTTGTTTCATCAGAGCAGAAAGAAGACATATATTGCGATATGTTAACATTTCATTTTTGATGCACACAATACGGTGAAGAAGAGATCTGAGCCTGTACTGACGGTTCAAATGAAGGATGTTTGCCTATTCTTGCCATTCAAGGGTGATCATCTATCCAATGACATAAAGCACAAATTAAAATCAGCCCTAGCTCGAACGTATGCGGCTGCGCAGTTGCGCTTATTTCATACCACTAGTGGACCAGTTCTCCGAAAACGCAAAAGTAGTTTGTCAAACTGTTCTGTCTCCCATGTTGTGTACCAGTTCACTTGCAGTTGCAGTGACGTTTACATAGGCAGAACAGACCGACAACTATCACAGCGAGTCGCGGAACACATCCCGAAGTGGTTGAAACATCAGATGACGCACCAGTCCCAAATTGACGCATTGACTACTCGAAATCCAACGTCATCGATTGCAAAACATCTCATGACAACAGGTCATCAAGTTGACCCGGTTAACTCATTCAAGATACTGTTGCGCAACCGAAATCCGAAGTTACTAGCCTTTTGCGAAGCGATTCTCATTCGAACTTACCAACCGACGTTATGTGCACAGAAGTGGTTGAAACAACCGGTCGGGTTGCCATGGTCATGATTACATAATAACTGGTGTGCTTGTATGTGTGTCTAGTCCCTGTGTGTCGTTAAATATTTGTTGTATATAACTGGCATGTTTTACGTTTGCGACTGATGAGAGTAAATGAAATGTTAACATATCGCAATATATGTCTTCTTTCTGCTCTGATGAAGTGGTTAAAGGGAACTCAGTGTTTCAAGTCTTTGTTTTTGATTTTGTTGCTAACCGCATGTCCTATATATTCTAATGTATTACGTTCGTGACTGAAGAGAGTGAACGAAATGTTAACATCTCGCGATGTATGTCTTCTATCGCTATTGGTGAACTGGATCAAGGGAACTCAGTGTTTTATACTGCACTTAACACAGAAATTTTATTCCATCGCCAGAGATGACCCAGACAAGCGCGCACGGTCACAGCCTTGGAAGTATTGGTTCCAAGCTCACTTTCTCCGCCGTTGCTGGCCCAAATTTCTACGTACGCGGACCAGTCAACGACTTCCATAATTTTATAGCAAACATTAAGTCTATTTAACCACAAGTCTTCTAACAGCATTTTATAATCTAATGCTATAAAGCGCATTCAGAAATAGTTGGTAACGAGACAGATAGTGTCTGCCACCACACTGCCTGCAAATCGCCCCCACCGGTATCCTTCTGTCGACATTGTCAAAATCAGTCAGAATTGTGATATGCCGACGTTCTGAAATAATCGGGCAAAGTCGTCGATCGGTTTAGCCATGACAAAAGTGAATAAACTGGTGACAGTTCACGACGATGATGTACGTCGCTGATCGTGCTGAAAGTGTTAGACAGTTCGACACAAAACCTAGCCTGAGTTACAGTAAAGTAACAGAACGCTGATAGTATTATGGTATTCAATGAATGAATTAGGGCGGTGGCAGTTGTCAGGGGGGCAAAAACGTTGACGAAATGGCCGTTAGGGAGGTGTGTCACTGTCGTTCTGATCAGCTGAAGATAGCAGGATACAATATGTCCGCGTATGGCTGGTACATCCTAGTGAGAGCACACAATTGTGCAATACAACCTAGCGCAGCAGTTACAAACACTGAAGTTCCGTAGAGATTAGGGTCGGTTAAAATAGATCCACCAGTATGGGATAGCGAGTGATGTCTAAAACTGGCAGCCAAAACCCCAGGGCATTTATCAGTACAACGTGGAATGTTTACAGATAGATCGTGGGCTCGTGGAACGTAAACAAACTGAACTTCAATTTGAAGACCATTTATGTGTTTGGCTAAAACTTTCGACAATTCCAAGTTTATCGCGAGCATCAGTCCATTTAAACAAGCCATGCCGATAATGATATCATCCTGATTAAATTTCTCTTTGCCGGAGAAAGCGGCCTTGCATATTTGACGTGGTTAAGTGTTCTTATACGCAACAAAAAGTATTAGCTGGGTGTTTTGACACTTCTTGAATGGGCAAACGGTGGCGAACTTTTATGGGTTGTGGGTTTTGAAAACAGTGGTGACACACTTCACATGAATGCGAGTACTTTGCAGTTTCAATTGCACAGTATCCCATTTTGCGACAAAGTCCTGTTCGCACCAGAAGCTGTTGACGGTTATTCTCACATCATCTTTTTAGCCTTGGGCCGTGAGTGTCGAGGTTACGGACAAGGCTTCCGGTAGTCCGGCCAATCGTCCACAAGGTGGCAGAGTGACAGATGGATACAAACAAATATGCAACAACACAGACAGAAGAAAAGAAATACAGCGTCACGAAAAAGAATCAACAACTCTGCGGACACAGGATGGTCATTAACTAACACACGCTCCTGTATCCAAGAGCGCATCTAACCAGCGGCTTGAATGTCCTTGAACCCCCCGGCCGGATAAACGGTATCTTCAAACTTTGCTTGGCGTGGTGTTCAGAGCTATCACAGTCCGTAACCACGACATGGCCCAGCAACCTTGCGATTTCCTCCAACCATTAACAGCGACAATGAACAATGCGGCAGATGTTGCGTTAGCACGTGGAGTACATGACCCAACCAGCGAGAATTATACGTTTTCATTAAGTCAATGATCGGTGGCGAACTAGCACACTTCTGAAGCATGCGTCGGCCGACCGTCGCGCTTCTTACACAGCCAATCCAATTGATGCAGGCTACCTGACAGAAAAAACGGTCGTCGAACGCTGAAAGTTTATATGCATCTTCCGTACGGATGGGTCAGGTCTCTGATCCACACAAGATAAATTCTGCCATTAATTAGCAAATGGAAGTCTTTGTGAGGCCACAAATGGCGAAGGTTGATGAATGTACTATGTGCTTTTGGTATCCTCGTGAACAACTCGTCAGTGCTATTACAAGGTGATAAAATGACACTACTCAGATAAGTGTAACAATCGAGTCTTAAGTGATCTGTCTGCAATAACAAACATAGACTCAGCGTTGAACTGAACTTGCAATAACACTTTAAACTGTGAAGGTGCAAAGTGTAATCATACAGAAAACGTAAATCGACCCAAGTAAAACTGCTAAAAATATGGTCGAAAAGCAGGTGGTCGTGAGTGAAGGACACACGATATACACACAGCTGGTGAGTGAGAACATCCGTTGAGTACGAGACCGCTGGAGCAATAACAGTGCATGGGTTCCTGTTCTGGAGATTTGAACCCCAGAGAGAAGCTAACCTTGGTTTTTTAGACTGATCAAGTGTTATGTCTCACCAATAAAAATATGGCGTGCAAGAATTTGGAGATGCTCAAAAGCGGCGAAACGACGGCAAATGAAATATAAAGACGTCAGCTCAGAACGGTCCTAAGGATGTTGCAATGATCACATCAATGGTTGTCACTGGTCATACTATCCCGCTTCCGCTTAAGAAGTCTGAACCGTTGACTGGCCGTATTAAAGTACACTTTCGGAACCATCAGAACAGACGAGAACTAACTACCACATACCGTCCCATCGGGCAACACAATCAACGTGAACGACTTGTCAAACCAACGATTGTAGCAATTGCCGGTTAAAAAATTTTTGCCCAGATAGGACCACCCGGGACTGCTTTCCAGGTCCACATCCAGTTGCTCGTCGTCCAAGGACAGAAAGAACGCCGCCTGGGTATAGGAAAAAGAGGAATACACAACAACGGCGACGATAAATAAAGCCAAGAAAATAAGTGATCAGGATAAAACAGGCCAATTGCATGAAGCAAACGAAAGCAGATGGCCGTCTTTTGGGAAAGCAACAAGCAGGTTTGGTGAACAACCATGAATCGGAGTCACATATCGCAGGTTGATGAATTTGAACGAGAACGACAGGAGACCAAGTCAAGTAACGAAACTTGTTCAGCTTGACAACAAATTAGCAGTAGACAGCGAAAAACACTTCGTGTTCAAAGCGAACATTCGTTTAAATGGAGCTGGCAGGTGTGTTGTGAGGAAATGACGAGAAAACAAACAAATGAATGGAAGACATGATGACGACTTTGAAGGAGGCCCGATCAATGACTCAGATGTACGCTTTACGCGTACGTCCGCGAAAAGGGTCATACTCCATATTAATTTGCCCTAAATCGGTTGGATAGCGGGTTCCTTGGATGAAGGAGGTACAGGGAATTTAAACTCCGACCATTAGTCAACATCTCCAAAGACAGTAATGCATCAGTGACTCGCGCTGACGCCTAACTGCGATACAATTATCAGTGAACAGGCAAACCACAGACAAGTAAAGAGAAACGGAGGACACGTAACTACATCTTGCAAACAAACAACCTGTTTATAGACAAAAGTAAGACATCATCATTAGGACAGCTTTTTTACGGCAATCAAAGCCCAGTGTCATTAAATGCCAAAAAACAACATTCATGCCACTTAGCCCGATTAGCCACTATCTCATTCACCGACTCTGAGTCACGGGGTCCCCAGGGCAGGAAAATCCAATCTACAATGGTTAACTCCTTCGTAAACGATCTTATTTCTCAACGCCAGGTCCTCGTTCATCCACCTCGAGCCTTAGGCCAGGCGGCCTGGGCATCGGCGAAGCGTGTTTGGTGTGGCAAATGGCTAGCTGGGATCTCTAGTATATGGCTTGACCAGCTTAGTGTGTCCAAGTTTATAGGTCCTATGGGACAACTCATTTCGCATCAACCACCAAACGCGCGCTTCCTAAAATCTTCCTTGTTTAGCAATTGCTGCCATCTGATGCAAACGATCGAACACAGAGATCGATGACTAAACGCCTGAGGACGGTTCACTTTTTCTACTCTGAACGGTCAAGGTACACAGACGCAAAGTAGCATAAACCATACAGTCTTCTTGAATACGCGACGCGTATACTTCAAAAAGATGCCTCTTTGTTGGGAGAGATGCCCTAGATTGACGAAAACTGCCTTAGCCTTAGCGGTACGCGATTCCGTCTCATTCCCTACATCTTCGCTGCTGTCAATGCGACTTCCTAAGTACATAAACCTGTCAACAAACTCCATATTTTCATTACCTAACATCAATCCATGAAGTATGTTCTGAATTTCCATAGATGCCAGGAACAGCTGCGAGGAGATGACCACCAACACACGTAATCATCAATATCGACAACACATCAGTGAGCGGCACCGACATTAAACTACCATATAATAATGGAGAGAGTAAGCCGTAGAAGTAATGCAGGGGGTAGAAATGGAATTAAGTAAAGGGCTCATTCGGCGTAGCATCAAAACTAATGGGAATCTGTACTTTATACAGGCGGTTAAGCCAAGTGCCATACACGTCACAAAGAAGTGGAAAATTGTGAATCAAGTGTGGATGGAAAAAAAGCGATGAGCAAGAAATAAACGGAGAAGCACGTGGAGGTCATTGACTGTTCTTCTTCGTCATGTTGGACAGCGTTTACAACAAAGAGTGCTCACCAGAGTATGGATCCCAAACAAAAGATTTCAACGACGGAGCACACATTCACCAAATCCCAATCATACAATTACCAACAGGCTATCACCTTCACCGTAAACATCATCATATACAGCAATACATCAGTGATTAACACTAATGCTTAACTGCCACACAACCATGAAGAAAAAGCAAACCACCCTATATAGGGAGAGAGAAGGGAAAAGAAGGGGACGGGAAGGGACCTAACTACTGAAAATGACTACGTCCATATTCAAACATTCAGCATCAAGGTGCGTACACCTTGCAAACAAACAACCGAGCTACAAGTGAGAGTAAGCCGTCATCAGCGGGACAGCTTCCTTACGGCTTTCACTGCCACGCGTCATTAAATGCACTCACTTCACAGACAACTCGATCGAACAGCATTCACGCCACTGAGCTCGATTAGCCGCCATCTCACCTAGAATCTTCAACCACCGACTCTGTCAGTTGCGAGGACCCCAGCCCGGGAGACGAACACGACCCACAGCGGCCAACCCCTTCGTGGACGACTTCATTTCCCTACGCCAGGTCATTATCTGTCCACCTCGCACCTTACACCAGTCGGTCGCAGTGTCAACGAACAGTGTTCGGTGTGGAAGACGACTGGCTGGCATCCTTAATACATGACCTAACCATCTAAGCCTGTGTAAACGTAGAGATTGGACAAGAGAACTCGTCTGACAATCACTACCAAACACCCGCTTCCTAACCTCCTCGTTACTTACGCGCTGATGCCACCCGATACGAGCGATTGAACGCAGACATCGGTGGTCAAATACTTGAAGACGGTTCACGTCTTCTACCCTGAGCGGCCAGGTTTCGCTGCCGTAAAGTAATACGGCCCTCACCGTTGTCTTATATACACGACCTTTAAGCTTCAGAGAAATACACCTCTGTCGCCAGAGATGCCTCAAATTAGCGAATACCGCTCTAGCCTTAGAGATACTTCACCATAAACCAACACTCGCAAAACAAAGCAAGGCAAGGCCAGCTGATAATCGTGAGATGTGATGGAGCCCATGAGGTCCATACGAGGATTTTACTATGGTCAGCAGAGTTTGTCCGTTTGTCACTAAGAAACATCCGCAATTCTCATCACGATTTACACAGTTTTCGGTGCATGCTGAGGCTGTCGGTTGTAAATGAACACCATCAACTCCACTCAACTGCTGTTGACGACAGTTGCAATAGGCCACGGATAATTTCCAGTGGTACCCAAACATGGTATACACGTAATACGTACATATACATATATATGCAATATACAGCAATACAGCTGTCTCATCCACACTTAATGGTCAAAGGATTAGACCAATCAAGTCAGATGCAGCGCAAGTTGACCTAACCACGGTAAATCCCATGTGACCTCTGTTCCTTTGTTGATGTGATTTCGATTACAACACTCCTGAGGAAGGTCACCGAGGTGGTAGAAACGCAGAGTATTACAACTTGCTCATAAGGTTGTGTTATGCTCAATCTGTTTATCAATATCATGTTAAACACGACGCCCAAACAGTTTGACTTCATTCGTAGAAAGTAGTCGCGCGAACATAAATTAACGACTTGTACTGGAAGCTCTCTATTTCCTGAGATCGTTCAATCGACACGTAGATGTAGACAGCCGCTATGCCAACAAAGCTGACGATGAAACGAGAAACGAGCGAAGACAGACTGACAGGCAAACACGGTGAACGGCAGAACAATCTCATTCGGAAGCATCTATTTATGTGATAACGGATCCCGGTGTGGAGAGGAAACGTTACAACAAATCGTTCACTACTCAGTGTACACCTCATTTATATGTACTTATATGATTACTTAAAGACTGTCAGTTGTAAACAGTGATGTCAGTGTTGAATTTCTGATGTTTCACGTACCCCAATTCGTCCTCCACTATTCTGTGTGTATGTTGTGGTAAATATGCTACCTGTATATAGTTTATATATATACCACAAAGTACAATGCGAGGAATGCTACGACATACTGAATAGAGAAAGACGACCGTCACGGTGAGACTGGACCTTGACGTGGTGTGACGGCTTGCGCATCTCCATGACCTTTTGGGCTAAACTGGACAGAGTTACTCATACCAGGCAGGCCAACAGGTAGAGGTCTGACAAACCACAGTCTCCTGGTCCTCCAGGTTGGGGGTTGGAAGATGGTTGGCATCTCTTCCTGAAAAACGTACCATTTCTGGTACACCGCCACCCACCCG
>QNGE01003535.1:0-12700 GCA_008508345.1 Paragonimus westermani
ATGCTTTGTTTAATCTTCTGAGACAAACTGAACACTCGGATATCGTTTTGGTTGTCGCTGTTGTGAACGTACGGTTTTGTTGTCTTACTCCGGAAGAGAAGCGGTTGGGTGTTTTGTTCGGCTCTCTAGCAGTGACAACCGACTGATGCGGTTCTGCGTATCTCGCGAATTCTACCTGTGGAGTTGAACATTCCAGCACAAAATATCGCAACGTGTAATGTGGATAAAGTCCTGTGCGACCTAAGCATGGATGCAGAATAACCGTACCGCCTTCAGCTATCGGTGGTGTCACACTGTTAAGGATTATCGTTCACTTTGAAGTAAGCAACTTTATTCATGCCATGCTGCTGGACATGCGCGCATTGTTTTGTCGATTGCGCAGAGCTCATCTGCCTGGAAATATAAAATGGTGGGCTGCAAATTAAATGACGACGGCGTAGGAAATGGCCATCAAACAACACCGTTGGTCAGATTCACTAGGTTGCTGCAGGTGACTTTTGCTAATAAAAGCAACAGAAAAGTCGACTGTCATGCGGCCATATTATAGAGATGTCTGTTTCAATATGACACTGAAAACTGCGAAAATGGTTCGAGCATGTTCATGGGTTGACATCGATTGATCCGCTGACCCCAGATACGATAAAGTTTGATATGGTCGCAGATTTACAGAGATCCATCATGAGGATCGTTTAGGGTTACCTAGACGAACGAGCTGAGAACAAAGAAGACATTGATATCCAGATTTGATCAGGCGATGTTTTCTGTGGGTCATAGTTGCACTGGTTGCCGCCAATGTGTTGAGATTATGTGGGGGATATGACTCATGAATTCGCAACTTGTCACAACTGGAAAAGTGAGCTGAACACTGTAAGACTCAATTCGACTGGCTTGAGCTGGCTTGTTCAGATGTGGACAGTGGGGAATTTCATGGTTATGACATTGCTGCCGGAAACCTAGATGGCTTCGGGGATTACTGAGGCTCAGTAAAGCTGGATCATCTTCCGTTGAGCTTATTGCAGCTTCAGGCCTGGACCATCTTTCGCTAACTTCCTCCAAGGATTGTGGCGATAGTTCGTTGTGTGAACTCATTCTTTCCATATGGGAGATTGAAGAGATATCTGAGTGGTGCTTATCAGCAAGGATCTCGATAGTTAAAAAGGGTCAACACATGTGATTATCACGGAGATGTTAATCTTATTCCTATCTCACTTAAGCTTTGCACGGGTTTCTGCAACACAGAAGCAGGCGTGTTACTGACCTGGTCGCGAGTATATCGTTCATATCTTTGTTCTACGATGGACGTTGGAGGATTGGCACTCTTTTTCTTAGCCAACGGTCAGTGTATTTTTGGATCTGAGGGGCGCGTTTAACTCAGATACCTTACATATTCCTTTTGTCATAAGTGTCAGTGTACGATTGTAGTTGGTTGAAATTAGTGAACTCCTGTTCGGAGTAAATTTGTGAGCAACTCTTCTGAGCGTACTTCAGTTCAGCTTGGCTTCATCAGGCTGTGCGATGCTTTATTCCTCCCAACCTGTGTGATGGATAATATTCCAGAAAGACTACTCAGAGTTTCCTTAGATCTCAGAGTGGACCTTCTGTTTGGTAGGGTGACTGATATCGAGCAGACGTGCGACATTACTACATTTAGTTCTTTTGCAGGGCACATACAAACTATGCGTCACCGATTAAGTGATGACTAATCTGTATAGTGTGTTCTTTACACCTTCTAGGCCTAAAGCATTACAAGATTGGGTTAATACTGACCCTAACCCTATTGCGGCTGGCCGGTCGCCGAAAGCCGTCGCTTGCTTCACCTACCTGAGTAGTATTGTCTCAGCGTGTAACATTAATGTCAGGTTGTCCATGAGGGCAGCTAGGTGACCCCTTCGACTTATGGATATATGGCACTTACTTCATTGCTGGTGTCACAAGTGGACGCATCATACAAACAGTGTAAGTCGAGTGAATATCAGGCTGCTGCTAAGCTTACTAAAATCCCTCCGTTTTATTATGTGAACTGTCATGAGAGATGTTTTGTTTGTCATCTAACGCCTCTAGGATTTGAGATCCAGTGTTCATTTAGTCTGCAAACCGTTGTACCGCATGCTGTTATACTTACTGTCTGACAAACATGTGAGGCTTGGGTACAGCGGCTGTTGGGGCCTTAGAAGTTGGAGTGGTTGCGTTTATAACTTAAGCTGACTTGGTACACACGCCTTACTACGGGCTTGTCCACCTTCTCGACAGCCGGCCGGTGTAATCGATAAGGTCATTGTCCAGTGAAGGTAAGAACAAAGGAGCTTGCCGACACATGGTCTGAATTTAAGTGTGCTTCAACCTGAACGACAGTGGCGAATGGAGCCACGCACCAAAGCTCTAGTCCGAGACCAGGTCTGACTCAGATAAAAAAGTTAATATTGACTAAAGATCTCACCGGGTCGGCCGACTTGAACATTCATGTCCTCGGTCAAAGACTGTCAGAATTGTATCGAACTGAAGGGAACAGCTATATCCGGTAGAATGACGTCCTAGACAGCGATGCCATTAGAAACAGTTGAGATCCAAGGTGGCTAAAGAAAATATTTCTGAAGGTTTGTCTGAAGCTGCTCCTTGCGAAATCTACCAAGCGGAAGCCATAGAATCGACTGGTAATAGGAACTCAATTTACCAGTGCGCCTACGGTCTTTGTGCTGAGGGTTATTCTTGCAGTCTGGCCGATAGCTGTGGCCTTGGGGTCACCTGAAGTGAGCAACCGGTATCGAGTTCATGGGCCTTTACTTTGATATGTTAGCTAATGCTCTTAATCATATTCCCCGAAACACCGCAAACGTCCATTCTTAACGTCCAAGTGACGGCAGTCTGTTAATCGTGATTTTCGGACCGCGAACGTAGAAGTCGCCCGTGTTAACTCGCATTTTGGGCTTAAACAAACGACAAGGAGGACTGACGGTTAGGTAGAGAGAAACGGGACAGTGTTGCTGCGGTCAGTCATATTTATTATGAGATCTGCGTAATAATGACTAGAATTGGGTGGCGAACGTGTCACAATATGAGAACGAGCTAGTATGTAATGTGAAGGTGAAAAATGTAGGATAAAAGGAATAAAGTTACAACGCCGCACACAGACTCACAGCACTAACGCCATTGACTTCTACTCTTTGTCATATCAGACGGCATCCACAAACAAGTGTTCAGTGTCCATCGGATCCCAGTCAGAAAGTCGACAGCGCTCTACTGAGCGAGTGTCTCCATACCGCGAACCCAAGTCATGCGTTGACCAGCAGGCTGCCGCTTCCAGCCTAACCATCTCATCGGACATTCCGCCGGTGCGGATATAGCTCCAACGGCTCACCATCAAGGGTGAGGGCAGACACAGAGTCCTGCGAATCGTGCAACAGTACCTTGCACCTAGTAGGGGTAAAGGCCATACCAAACTGACGAATTGAAGCCTCTACTTTGTCTAAGATGTTCTGCTCCTCCCCCGTGAGCCCTCGCAGATTACGGTGATATCGTCTGTATACACTATGTCTTGGAGTCGAGTGCTTGGGAACAAATCCATATTATCCCATTCGCAGTTTGTCAGGGCACACTCTAGGATCTTGTCTACTGAAAAGTTGATTAGGAAGGAGGAGGCTGGACAACATTGTTGCATCCCGCCTGAAATGCTAAAGGTCAGCAATTAGCTGCCATAATCCTCAAGTTGGCTCGAGGTCTGATGTTAAATGTCTTTCAGGATGTCCACAAACATCTCAGGCATACCGTTCCGTTCCTCGATGGACAGTCCCACCAACCGAATCGAAGGCCCCGTAATGTTTAAGAAGACAACTGTTGGCCTTCTGTGTGAATGGCGGAGTTCAAGCATCTGGCGAGGTGTAAAGTTGCGATCAGTGGAGTCAAGGCCAGAGCAAGACCTGGCTTGCTGCTCACGGTCGTGTTCTTCGTGCGTCTCACTTACCCTACAACATACAATGGCTGCGAACGCAATAGGAATGAGGATAATCTCCAGGTGATCTGCACATGAAGTGCGTGAGCCGTTTTTGGAAATGATGTTAAACAGACCCGTCATTCGGAGCAGCTTCATTGACCCAGAGTTTCTGGAACAGTTCTCCAGTCAGTTCTTTAACAGAGATTGGACTTCCAGCTACAAAGGGACAGGAAGGTGTTCGCCAGGGCTGGGTGCCTTGTGACATTTGAGGAACTTGATCTGAAGAAAGGCTTCTGTTAACGAGAGTGGGGAAACGTCAACAGACGAATGAGCACAGGCAGAACCCGAGGGCTAGTCACAGGTGGTCAGTTGAACTTTTGTTGGAAGGGCTCAGCTTAGCTTGCTAATTGCTGGGATGAGTCTGAGGGCTAACGTAGGTAGTACAGCCGGAAAGGGTCTGCAGTAGCATGTTTTCGTCTGTTCTGCTTACTGTATATAATAAATAGAACGACCCGGCTTGCACAGCTAGAAGCCTGGTGTAATATGGAATCAGTAGTTTTCCGGGTAACGTTGGTTGTTTGTGGGCTGAAACTACCGAAACCATTTAACCTGAACAGGAGAATGATTACGGTTCCTAAGCCAGGCATAACGTGGGTGCTAGTGGATCAAAACTAGTGCCGCTGTTTGAGACTTGGTACCCACTTTCTCCCACCCCTGTCTTGAAGGACTAACTTGGCGAGTAAGTTAGGTAGACCTCTGCGTATTAGCCTGTTACTGATGGGTGTTTGTGAACTGTTCCATTCTTCTCCATATTCCTATGAGGAATCAACTGTATTTTCGATAATTATCATCGGGCTTTCACAACTATATAGCGCGTATGCGATTTACGTATGGAAACCCGAACAGGTCATATGTGTCATTAAAGTTTGCAGACACGGAGCTGACTACAGTCTGCTGGAGTAGGGTGAGAGTGCTGACAATTGCATGCCACACGTGCCCGTCGTGTGACACGAGCTTGTCGATGTCCGGGGGTTCAGTTTTCCTCAAGTTTTTTCCGACTTGGGGGTAGTTGGCCGGAGAAGGAAGAGGTTTCGATCAGACTGGTTTGGTACACAAAGGTGGGTTGTTAATTTTGATGGCGATAGCTTATACCGTTGATAGCAGTCGCAGTCTGATAGCTTTGGAGTGGGCTTTGCGGACCCTGCAGACGATTCGGAATGTTTCACCTTTCCGTGGTTGATAGCCCGATATCATTCAGGTGGAATCTAATCGCGCTGGTAATCAGCTTCCTCGAACCGTTATAGGGCTGTTTCAGGAGGTGTTATTTGATCTTTTCCGACAGCTAACGTGTTGTTCTCTCAACGTAAATCACTTGATAACCATCCATTTCGGTGCGCGTAAAAACAGTCTGTTCAAACCCTCCACCTCCTCCGGCCACTTGTCTCCAGGTTAAATGAAACGTGAGCACACCTGGGACATCGACAACCGCTTGTCTCGCGGCGGTCAAGTGTGACATTCTCATGCGTTTGCCAACACACCCACCTTATTCTAGTAGGCTGCATGTCTGCAAGCCTTGATGACACATTTTACTTATTCTGATTTTCATATCTAGCTTGCACACATTATACAAGTGCAAAACAATTTGCATAACTGGCCTCATGATTTTAGCCCAGTAGGCTATCGGGCGTATTGCGGCCAATAAAGTGCCACTTTTTGTGCCTTTCTTCACTTTAAATCCAATTTTAGATTAGATAGATAGATTACTTTCTTTGTAATGTTCTTTGCTACTTATATTGGACTGCGGCTTGAACCTTAGGGTCTCCTGGTCATTATCGTGATCGTGTGTGGAGGTATATATATATAGCTGGAAGTTGTCATTCATGCTCTTTTATATCTTGTTCACAACTGGCCTTCGGATAAATGACAAGGTCGGACAATGATGCTTCACTTTACGAAGTGTTTGTTTACGGTGATTTCCAATCATTTCACCGCATGTTGTAATTTGCCGTTGAAGTTGCAAAAAACTTGATGAATTGGTTAATAATACTTATCCGTTCTTCATTTTGTCTAACCTACGCTTCCTTTGCCCCTTGGAGTGTCAATATTGGTACTGCGCGGAGTATGTCTGTTTATTTCTCACCAGGCATGGTCAAGAGTGTAGTTTATGTCCGGTCAATAGATATGCCTTGAATAGTGAAATTTGTGTTCTCTTCGATTGTGTTGGTTTGCCTCATCACGTGGCTCGGCTGCTAGCGTTTTGACCGGCTTCGTTTGTGCGTGTGTATGTGGGTAAATGCATGACGTCTCTTGAAACCCCGTTAAAAATGCAACAAGTAGCGCTGGTTTTATTGACCGTCAAGTTTATTCGGACTAAAATGACTTGACTGTATACTTTAAAGATATTTGCGTCTAAGCTAACACACGTAACCTAGAAGGCGATTGCTACAAGGTTGTGCCGGTCAGTATTGATCAAATCAGATATTTCAGGCACTGAATCAAGGCCTTTTTACTGGCAGAGGTGGCTAAATGTTGACCTTATCAACGATTCCCAGGCGTCCACCAAAGAAATGCGACTAGCAGAATGAGTTGGAAATCCTTGCTTATCACTCTTCCTGTGCGAACGTCCATCGTGTATTAACCCCCCTTATCGCATCCAACAAGAAGTGAATTCATTTTGCGTGATTCGCCAACGCTTCACAGTCCCTCTGGGCATTTGATTCACTGGGGTCCACCGCATACTTATTTGAAGTTCTTGTAATACGCTGTTACGATCATAGTGACTGTGGGCGTAACACCTTTGTGATGTGGAATTACGGAATAAGCCGGTGCCATTTGCGCCGATCTTTTCGTGGGAATCGAGGGTTATCAACAGCAGTGCTACAAGAATAATGGGGTATGGATTCGTCGCTACGTCTGCATTAGTTACCGAATATCCTATGCGTTTTGGCCAATCTAGTGGACGTTGTCGCGAGGAGGCGAAGCGTGGTTGCCTAAATTGGAGCAAGCTATTTTTTCAGTGGTGTGGTGAGTAGCTGCTATGAGTATGGAGCCACCTACCTGTAAGGTCTGACGGGTGTTATGGTACTAGGTTTTAGGGCATTGGACCAAACGACCTAGATTACATACATTTTTCAACTTGGAGCCGTACCCTTGGACGCTATAGGTCGGACTGTCTTTGCATCCGACAGTATTATACGAGACCAAGTGATGATCAATAGGCGCGGATGTGAAGAAAAACTAGACAAACAACGAAACGCCATGAAGAAGAGTCAGTAACTTTATGGGTACGGTTTCGTTGTTGGTTGCAATACCAATATGTAAATAAACATTTCCACCCGCTGGTATGAATATTTGTGAACTCCCCAACTTAACGAGCCGCACCTCAGTGGGGTGATCATAGATTCTTTTTCCCATAATAACGGCTTCTCCCGACCACCTTGCGGTCTCTTCTAACTCTCAGCAGCCACAATGCAAAATGCGGTGGACATCCTATGGTCACAGGAAGTGCATGGGCGATTTGACAAGGATCGTGCGTTTGCAGCACTTCGGATTTCCGTCACGAATTCACAATTTCCAGAGTGAGCGTTGCTCACACTGGGCTCATTTGATTCAAACCAACTGGAAGGTTTGGTGGTGGTCGAATATCGGTAATTTGTGTGCCTCTCTGGTCTGTGAACCCCAGAGGAAGGCTGAGGGCATATACTCACGGTTAATTCTTCCTTTAGTCAGCAGTGTGCCATAAATGACGAAGACTATAAAACTCTGTGTGCATCCTCGTTGTCCTCATGGACAATTCGCCAACAAAGAAACAGGTTGCTAAGATGCTAAGGTAGACTCTCACTTGCAGCTCGGTTGTTTGTTTGCAGGGTGTAGGCACCTTGATGTTGAATGTTTGAATATGGACGTAGTCATTTTCAGTAGTTAGGTCCCTTCCCGTCCCCTTCTTTTTCCTTCTCTCTTCCTATATAGGGTTTGCTGTTTCTTCATGGTTGTGTGGCAGTTAAGCATTAGTGTGAACCACTGATGCATTGCTGTCTATGATGATGATGATGATGATGAGACGAAATAACTGTCTATCGCATACGGCCTGCTCACAATATGAAGTACAGAACCATGATTGATTCCAACTTGTAACAACCCATTGCGCTTTAGATGTGGGAAATGTTTACCATACAGATAAGTCTTATTACATGGCTGATTCATTATGGTCTCAGTGGCGATCGACCTACTACCTATCAACAGCTTCTGTCCGAAACCCACGAAACCTCTGCTGACTTTTTGGGATATAAGTCGTCACATACCTGAAAGGGGAAGGATAGATTATGCACTTCCGTCAAACGCCACCCGAATTAGAGAACGCTTATCCCACACTCAGTGCAAGCATACAGCGATTTTAACAAATAAGCGTGTTCTCCTGAGACTCCTCTGCGATTTCGGGACGCCAAGTCGAAAAGTCTTTTTTTACGTCCAGAAATACTTTGGCCGTTGGCTGAGAAAAAGAGTGCCAGTACTCCAACGTTCATCGCAGAACAAAGATATGACCGATACACTCGCGACCAGGTCAGTAGCACGTCTGCTTCTATTTGATTCACCGTGTTCCAGAAACCCGTGCACTGTGAGGCTCGTGCGTAGCTTAAATGAGACAGGAACAAGGTTAACATCTATGTGATAGTCACACGGTGCTCTGGCCTCTTTTTAATTAGGGAATTACTGCTGATAAACACCGTTCATGAGGCATCTCGTCACTCTGCTGTATGGAAAAAAGCGAGTTCACTGTAGGCAACAGTATTGCACCACCATAACGGTGTTCTTCGACTGTATTGAGTAATGTGGCAATTGTCACAATCAGTCGTCTGGGGCTCTGAACGCTGTTTGAAAGGTTTCCCCCATAATTTTCTCCTTCTCTGAGTAAAACAACCTTGTCGTAACTGTTGATATAATTGTGCTGTAGGAATCTGTCTTTACCCGGGCCCGTCTACACTGTGTAGTGCAACGTACCTCTCTTTGAGCATAACCCGTTGCCATCTGCCTGCCCTCATTGGCTCTCTCAAGGTTGCGTTCGTTAAACTTCGATGTGTGTGGTCTGCGACGCTCATCGTTGAAAAGGTTGGTATGTAGTGCTCATGCTGGATCCAGTTTACAGTGTTGTTCGGAAAGTCGGGTTGTCCGTGACAAAAAGACAAACACAGTGGTCGCGTGCGCAAACTAGTCGTTTGTTGGGGCTTATTTAAAACATCACCTTTGGAGTGCTGTGAATTAGATGCACAACAACGCACTGCGGTAGTTTGGCGATGTGCCTGTTATACCAGCTGAGCGTTTACAACTGACCGCTATCTATCGAGACTACCGATGATTTTCTAACCTCACGAAGTGGTCAGGTAACGAAGTGATCACGTTTCACAAGGATTATTCAGTTGAGTAAGGTCAGTGGATATCGCCTGTCGGCTTAGGGACGTCGTGGTAATTCAAATCACTGGCTGGAAGTGCTATTAGGGTGTGAAGACTACTGTACGCGGTGACTCGAGTCGCGGTACCATCTTGCCAAAATGTTTGCGCGTATATGTCTAGATCATAAGACATTTGTGTGGTTTTGCCTGTACAATGTGGGGTTAGTGGTAGCAACGGAGAAATAAGGTTAAAGCCACAAACTCGACAGTATCCAGGACGTATCGTTCGATTGTGCTGAAAGTGATGCGATGCCTTGTAAGATCTTCGAGCGGATGTGCAAGTGTAACGTCTAATAAGACCAATAGGTGTTTCAAATTCCATCGAGAATCACGGGTATCCACTTCCTGTATCGCGTTACTCATGAATGGAGGCGTCGGCTTAGTGACATTGCTCACCATAGTCGGCATAAAAAAGAAACATGCGGGACTGTAGCTGTAGCCAGGATCTCCGGAGAATCCACGTTGTTAGTCACTGTCGTGTAAAATATGTAGATATAAAACATTCCGTTTTCTGTCACAAAACATATTGGGCTGCGCTCGAACTTTATACTACCATGAGGCCCAAAGCTGGACGGATGCAGTCAGTGTGGCGAGAGTTGAAACTCGTTAACACTTAACATGTTATGGACTTCGTTGCCATAAATATATCGAGAGAGTCCCTGTACAAGGTGTTCCGCTTACTAACGAGTGGGTCTTTCAACGAGGTTAATTGTATTTGTGTCACATGCGATTGATCACATTTGACATATTTAAGACGTAATACCACATGAGATGGTAAAAGTACCACAATGTGAGAAGATAAAAGGCACTGTGTTGGTCAAATAAGAAGACATTTAGATGGGGAAACAGGCAGTTACACTGCAGAGATTCGCAGCACCAGTGCCATTAATTACTCTTCACCACGCACCGAAGTTGTTTATTGTCGTTTGAACTCTACTGTGAGGCATACTTTTGTATCAATGCCCTCATATCTCGAACGCAAGCCATTTACTAGTTGTTAGACTGTCAATTTCAGCCTAACCCATTACTCACAAACAAACACGGTGTAGTGAGCGATAAGCTGGCGTTCATAAGGTGGCACCATTCTGGTAAGGAATCTTACTTAGGTGGCAGGTTTGGGTTATCATCAAATCGCTCAGAGAATGACAGGCGTTTGTTGCAGCTGTAGGCTGGGTGTAAGCTATTTTTTGCCAGTGCTACCTTTAGACATCGTGCGCGTCATCGTTATACTTGGGGCTCTCCTTCTCCGAATCAGGCCTAGTCTTAACTAGACCACATAGCTCTTAGTTATAGGCGGCGGTACTCCATTCAGCATTGTGGTTCTTACTGGAACAGATACTTGGATTCAGACCAAGTATTGGTGCATTGTCGTTTTGTCCTTACTTTCACTGGGCAAAGATCCCACCGACAACAACGGCGGACTGTTCGGCAACTGACTGTACCATCGGTAAAGCGTCAGTATCAAACCAACTCAGAAACAGGTCCTAGTAGTTTTCACCCTGAATATCCCAATGGTTACTGAACCCACATCTCACAGGCCATTTATGAAACAGGTGCTGTAACATGTGACACGGCAGTTCATGAGCTGAACAAACATTGGGTCTCGGAGAAATTCCTGGAGTTGTTAGAAGTCAAATGGAACATTCCCTCTGGCAGTTCATATAAGAAGTCTAGAATAGATATCCGTTGGAAGCTGAAGTGTGGTCTAATCACCGGTCGTGGGGCTAGACTGGTGGAGAAAGTTGAGGAAATGGGGACAGCTTTTGCTTCGGGAAACATCGGCAGACTCTTCCAGCTTATCCGTGCTACTGGTCCCAGACGATCGTCTGTCAGTGAAGCTATCAGCGTGACAGATGGCACACTCATCTACAATAAGTCCAGAAGGTTAGAACGCTGGACAGAACACTTTGAGGGTCAATTTAGCTAGTCTCTTACTTCTATTGCGTTGTCGCCACAAACTTGCAATGTAGCACCCTGATCAGTAGGTTTGGGACCACCCACTAAGACTAAGATCCGCAATTACAGCTCTGCTGCTGACCCAGATATCGTGTCGGTACATTTCGAAAACGGTGGAGAGGCGTTGGCAGAGATTTTGACTCAGTTCCAACTTGTGTGGATAGCGCAGACCATCCCTCCGTGCTGGGGTCACAGGATAATAGTTCCAATATTCAAGAAAGACACCCGGGGCTCTTACGAAAGAGATAGGGGGATTGGTCTGACCCTATTAACTAATATTTTTATGGCATCCACTGCATTTCATCGACTCAGTGCAGCTCGGGAGGCAAACAATAGGGCAGAACAAACAGGGTTGGGACCTGGGTGGGGATGTATAGATCACATTTTTGTTCTTCGTCAAATTCTGGGGCAGCGTCATGTGCACCACCTGCCCAGAATTGTATTTCTCGACTATAAAGGTGCGTTCGACTCGGTGGGTCGATCTGTACTTTTGGAGTCACCTGAAGACAGAGGTTTACCGACCAGGTATGTGAATATACTGTCGGTGCCTTATTCCCATACTTCAGCTCAGGTTAGGGTTTACAGTGAACTGTCTGTCACTTTCAGTACCATGAGTGGCGTACAACAATTCGTTTAACTTTGTGTTGGGCGAAATAATGGGGACTGTCTGCGGCACTCCCAAGATGCCAGAGTAGACCTCCTACCTGGTGGAAGACTGACTGACCTTGATTATTCTGACGACAAGGTGTTTGAGAACCTTCATACAGAACAAACAGTGCTGGACCCTATTTCGCGTTCTTCCAACTACTTCGGAATGCGCTTTGTAGCTTCAAAATGCAAAGTGCTACAGGACTGGATAATGAAGTCATGGGGGTGGTTGATGGTTTTGTATACCTGGGAAGCTCATCATCATCATCGTAAACGGCAATACATCGGTGGTTCACACAAGTGCTTAACTGCCACACAACCGTGAAGAAAAAGCAAACCCTGTATAGGAAGATAGAGAGGGAAAAAAAGGGACGAGAAGGGACCTAAGTACTGAAAATGACTACGTTCATATTCAAACATTCAGCATCAAGGTGCCTACGCCTTGCAAACAAACATCCGAGCTGCAAGTGAGAGTAAGGCGTCATCAGCAAGACAGCTTCCTTACGGCTTTCACTGCCCCGCGTCATTAAATGCACTCACTTCACAGACAACTCGACCAAACAACGACAACATTCACGCCACTGAGCTCGACTAACCGCCATCTCGCCTAGAGTCTCCAACCACCGACTCTGAGTCGCGAGGGCCCCGGCCTGGGAGACGAACTCGATCTACAGTGGCCAACCCCTTCGTGAACGACTTCATTTCCCTACGCCAGGTCATT
>QNGE01003535.1:15839-42962 GCA_008508345.1 Paragonimus westermani
GAGACTGTGGTTTGTCAGACCTCTACCTGTTGGCCTGCCCGGTATGAGTAACTCTGTCCAGTTCAGCCCAGAAGATCATCGAGATGCGCAAGCCGTCACACCACGTCAAGGTCCAGTCTCACCGTGACGCTTGGGAAGCTGCATCGGCGGTGACGGTGGATGTGTAATGTGTTAATCGCTAATCTGGGGGCACCTATGGCGTTAGACAGGTATCTCTATGATATTCAAAGATCACGTCTGTGAGATAACAATGAGGGATGTGCTAATTTACGGCAGGAAAACGTGGCCGCTCGAAATAGAATATATGAACCCTCTGGGTATTTGACCACCGAAATCTGCGTTCACTCACTTGTATATGGTGGCATAGCGAGTTAAAAGCTAGAAAGCGAATATTAGTTGGTGGATTTCAAGCAAATTCTTTTGTTCAATCCTTACATTTGCACAGGATTAGATGGTTAGGTCATGTTCTAAGGATGTCAACTGGTTGTCTACCTCACTGAGCACTCTGCCGACGCTACGGCTGACTGGCGTAAGGTGCGAGGTGGACAGGTGGCCTAGTGAAATAAATTCGTTCACGGAGGGTTTGGGCTTTGTAGGTCGGGTTCGTCTCTCGGGTTGGGGCCCTCATGACTGCCATAGTCGGTGGTTGGGGACGTTCGGTGAGATGGCGACTAATCGAGCTCAGTGGCGTGGGTGTTGTCGCTGGTTAGCCGAGTTTTCTGTGAGGTGAGTGCAATCATTGATGCGGGACGGCGAAAACCGTAAGGAAGCGGTCTTACTGATGACGTCTTACTTCCACTTATAGTTAGGTTATTTGTCTGCAAGATGTGTGAACTTTGATGTTGAATGTTCGAAGATAAATGTAGCTATTTTTTAGTGGTTAGGCCCCTTCCTCTCTTTGTTTTTCCTCGCGATTGTATAGCATTTGAGCATACCTGAGACCAACTGATGTATTGCCGAATTTGATGATGCTGAACCGTGTATCCACTACGCCCTGGAAATACCACCGCTAATTAGCCGCAGCCGTTCATTCACTGAGAGAACCCCACTGATTTCTAAGCTAGCCTTCATGCGGTAAGCCTTTCCCAAATCATCATACGGGGGGCGTGCCAAGCGACGAGCTAGCCAACTCGTCCACCCGGTTACCGAATGATTGACTGCCAGTATTATACATATTCAAACGTTGTGCCCTACAGTATGAATTTAAATTCCGGTTGCAGCAGTCAAAAGCCGTTTTAATGTGTTTCCCACCGTCGTTAGCTATCTTACATAGCAGCTTAGGCCAAGTTTCAAGTTACATTCACTAGGTGAAGCTCGTTCAGATCACGAACAATGACGGCACCTGGATTAAAGTCGAAACGGATGTGGCATAGTATAACTGTTGTAGCTGTGCTCGGAAACACTCCTACGTAAGAGGTAGGGTAATTGATGGGTTTGACTGCTTTAGACCCCGGCGCAGGCGAAGAGATTAAAGGTGCTGAAAAGGGTTGTGAGCTTTGCTGACTTCGACATCCCTATTTCCAACTACACATTTAACCACATTACAGTATCCCCCTTTGGGACCCATCTTTATAGCCAGCTATTTGTCCGTTGTTTTTAGTCTAACCAGACCCTTGGGAAAACGAAGGGCGACGCATGTGATAGTATAACATTCGCGAAATGCGTTCGTACTACCCTGATCTGTTTGAGGGGGTATATACAATTTGTTGTAAGACTCATCCATTAGGAAAACAGGCGAATTATGCCCGTGCTTCTGCACCTCTTCCACCCCACACACGCATGAGTAGGTCTTTTTTAAGGCCTTACAGAATGACTGTGTCGAGACCTTAATCATGGCCCCTTATGGAAGTTGATCTCACTTCGGTATCGTGGACATTGACGCCTGAGATCTGGCCGCATGGTTGACGATTCGGATTAATGGTGAGTAGTAGAGAATTTGGTTTCTTATATAGATTGAACAACTGATCGCAGCTGCCACATTCCCATAGACTTTCCAATTGGCCACTTTCGAAAGGAAGCACGACTCGAGTGCGCTCTCATTAGAGTTCTTTAGTAGTGCATATCCTTGCCACGGTCGGGACTAGAACACCGGCAACCATGTTGACCACTGCGCCGTTGAACTCACATTGGCCACGACCGAATTCTTATGTGATCGCATATTTTGACGCTGGTTTTGAAAGGGGCTGACTGGAAAGTCTATGGGATTGCGGTAGCTGCGTCAGTTGCGGATGTTGTTCAGTCTGTATGAAAAACCAATATCACTAATACTCAATAATAAAAATTCCACCCAACAAGTTAGTGATTTGTGTGACTTCAACTTAGAGAAAAGTCCTCATCGAGGGGCGACCGATTGGAGTTAACATGACAGTTACTGTCTCCTTTTGGAACGATCGGGCAACCTGACCATTACTCAAAAGCGAAAGTGATTGAGCGTTCCCTACCGATGAGCTCTTCTGAGAGCGAAACTCGATTCTAGTTGACGTGGTTTTCATTTTACCGAAGGCCTTCACGTTTGTTCCGGGTCCACGTGAAGTTTTGAGAGAAATTCGATGACGCTTTTAATGTGTAAAACAGACTTGAGAGGAGGCTGCCAACGTCTTAAGTGATAATGCTAGCAGGAAGTAGCATGATCCGAGTGCGCGTTGATCACACTCCATTGGCTCGACTTGCTCCGGCCTGTAAGTGCTTCACAGTTCGTATATTGGTGCGATTGTAGAAGCCGAAATTTTCTGCCATAGACCAGTTAATTTGTGTTACATCTAACAGAGACAAATTCCACTGCCCATGAGTAGCCGCCCTACGCCAGTGTTCCGACCGAACTGTATCTGAACCTGTAGGAGACCAGTAGAAGTTTCTACATACATGGTAAGTGTATTTGATTTGTGAATGTTTGGCTTGAATCGAGTCCCTGGCATTCTTTCAAAACAAAGCAGCTAAAAAAGTTCGGTCTTCTGGCATTCGATTTTTCATTGCCGTCACTAGTTCATTCATCCATTCAACAAACTCGTCCTTACATACTCTCAGCCTGTGTTGAATAGGATGAGAAATAGCCTCGAACCGAATACGTTCGATTATATATTCCAACGGATCTGCCACTCCACATGCTTACATGTTCTCTTAACTTTGCGCTTTATTCATCCGCATCTGTTGCTGTCTGTGTGATTACTTACTGAGGAGGTGCCGGACAATAGATGATGCGAAAATGAACTTACCGTTGGCCATAAACTCGGTGCTTCTCGGTCGTTCACCCTGAAGTATGGATCCATAGGGCCACTAAAGTGTTTATTCAAGTAGCATGATGCGAGGAGGTGGAACTCTATTATTCATCTGTCATTTGAGTAAAGTGGTCTGAAAACCTTACCTACAAGGCGAGGTCTGGGATTGGTAAGTAATGAGCGCCATGTCTGAACCTTATCGATTGACATATGCGGTATATTATTAGATTCCTAGTGTCAACTGGTGTTTTACTGGTGTTTTACTTTTTCTAGCCATTGTCCTTCTAGTTTTTTTAATAGTGCGGAATTTTCTAGCCCAAGTTAGATCCTTCCAAGCCGTTTATTTTTAATATTCGCCTCAGTTTTTTTTGTTGCGTGACCGTAAGTCTTATGGCTGCGTTTTATATTCATTGTTTTCTGTGTCCAGTAAAGCTAGAGTAGTTCTTGTGCTGTTAGGTACTCGCAAGGCTGATATCTTATGATGAGCTTTTTTAATCTCTACGTTTTTGTGATACGGCATTTTAAACCGTTTTACACAGTACGTAGTAGTGCGGTCTTTCTTGTAATGTGTATTGTGTCCAACACCTTGCCTGACGTTATCTCTTGCTCTTTAGGTTATCGGGTTGGTGTGTGCTTGTGTCTGGAGGCATGCAGTCTGTCTCCGGGCCAACTGCCACAGTGGTTCAAGTATCTCCCAAAAATCACGGAACCACGCCGACCATTATCCAACAAAATGGCCAGCATGTGTTGGTCGGCAAACTTGGTATGTTTCTTGTGGTGAAATTCTACAAATCAACTTGTTTTCCAGCAGGTCGCGCAGCCACCACCACAACGGAATTGAATACTTTGCAATCAACCCACTCAACCAGTGTTCAAAATATCTATCCGGCGCATTACATTGAGACGGTTGCAGAACAAACGGTCTATGCGACCAACGGAGAGAACGGACACGTGTAAGCCGGTTCATTTGTGGTTTGCCTACTATAATTTTCTGACGTAATGAGTTCATTAGGTCTGGTTTCTATTGTTAACCGCTAATTACCACAAGTTGGGAGAAAGGTATTCGGCGTGTAGATAACCTTTTGATATCGTTCAGAAACTCAGTTCGTATGTATTTCGATTTGTCACTCTGTTTTCAATTAGTTAATCTTTGTTACAATTTTATCGCTGCTGCATTATGATAATACTTGTGTACACTGCGTAACGTACGCTTATATTTTAGCTTAGAACATAATTTTAGTCTGCGCTTGACTAACGTTCGTGTTTACCACATCCGGTTAGGTTGCTGGTTTTCGGCAAATTATTTTTAAGTCACCCATAATTGTGTTTTAAAGCTCAGTATGCCAAACCTCATCATGATAGATTCCGTACAGACGTGACAATTGAACATGGTGGGAGTAAGCACTTCGCGGTCAGTTGCCGGTCACCTGAGTCGTGATAAGAGAATCAAAAGTCCCCAGTATACGGCTCTAATTTTGCACTTCATATGCAATGGGTTAGACGCAAGATCAACGCCACGATAAGCAGTTATAGCAAAAACAGATAGGATATACCGGCACTCTACTCAGATACTCTCTTGGAGACAATATTAGGACATCTTGACCTGTATAAGTTGACGTTGTTTCTGTCTTCCGTTTTTACTGTCTGACCCCAGTGCTTCGAACACACTGGTTTTTAGCGAAACCCATTGGAACAACCGTCTGTGCATTCCTCCCTTCTCGTCTAATTAGAATCCGAAATGTTTAAAATTAACCGGATTTCGCAACATTGGGACTCCTGGCACTCAAGAAAAGTGGTTATAACTATATATAGGCATTTAGAGCGGGAAAACTGGTATCTTCCGGTACTTAACAGCCCGTCTACTTTCACACCCTATTTTCACCGCAATGTGTTAAAACAGACAACTGGATGTATTCGTTTATAATATGTATAGGCTAGAAGCATTTTGTAGTTTGAATCTTCCACGTTCTGTTTAAATGATTTTTGTGTTCTATTTCGTCTCGGAACCTTCGTTCTGAAATAGCCTAGACGGACCGCAAGTGGAACAGTTAAAAAAGCTTTACAGAGAAAGAGAGAAATGAAACGTTCACTGATACTGCTAACATTCGAACGCAGCCGGGCTAATGTAAACGATCCACAGTCTTGGACAAGAATTTGACAGGATGCTTTTTCAGCACACCGCACGCGCAAACCATACATACACGTTTATAGTGGTGAGCAAAACAAATGGTCAGGGTCATTTAACATCGGTCGACCGGCTCGAACTTGACATGAAAAGGAGTTCGGCGTCTTTTCCCCATTTGCTTCACTTATATGTGCGCTTTTGGTTGGCTAGACTGCCGTTGCTGAACGCCATTCATTGTTGGATTAATCAATTTTGTACTCTCCGGCCCTTTCTGTCACCTGGCAGAATGACACACCCCGAATATCGTAGGCACTTCAACAGAAATGCACAGCTCCCCCTACGAAGAAAGGCTTTCTCGTTAAAAGACTTCAACTCTTGTACAGAGCTTAATCGGTCGGTCATAACCTTGTCACTTGGAAACATTGGATCATTCTGGACGGATATGTGTACTAGACCGTTGATGACGTTCCATGACGGTCAACACATCCTTTCCAGTTGACCAGATAGCAGTTCATGCATGGGTTTAATCGCCCTCCCTTTCCATTATAGAGATGTCCTCGTCACCGTTGAATTGTTCACTGTTGAACCTCCACAGCTGCTTTCATCCGTCTGACTTTTATGTAACAACATCCAGACTCCATTCGACTTCCACATTCCGATCGATTGCCCAATGTTAGTTTGTGATGGTTAGCGTGCCGAGTTCAGTAAACTTACGCTGGATCGAAGGAAATGTTGACTACTTGAACAAGCAACATTCAGCAAGGCTCGATATTGGGAAGTAAGGCATACGACATAGTGCTTCATCCCGTCTGAATGTATAACTTTCCAATCAGTGCACCTGTAAAAGTGAGAGCCATGCTCTTCTCATTTCAGGTTCGAACCAGCTAATTTTCCCTGGTCATTTTTTGCCCAACACATTCTAGCCAATCGAATCCGCTACCTTTGCTTCTGACTTGATGAACTCAAGTTTTATCAGGGATGTGAAATACAGGTTGATTAGGACTTGTTTGTTTGAACTGTGCATGCTGTCTGCACAGGATGTTGGTTAATGTCTACACGTTCTTTCAGTCATATCGCCACACTACACTTGATTTTGTCTTGCTGTTGTCAGCCGATTGTTATTATTCTGGCTCACCCAAAGGTACTGCACCATTGACACTGGTTCACTTCTGATTTTTCGTTCATCGTGTCCACCTTCAATTTTTCAGCGGCTACCTCGGGCTTAAGTCTGGTACGCCTTTAAGGAAACTGTTTGCATCGGTCACCAAGTCCATGCCTGGGTAAAAATTTTGTTTGATCTTTTTTCCAAGTTTATCGCTTATTTTGGTTTCACAGTCCGGTCTGCTCATGTCTGGCGTGATACGCTTTGCTTATTTTTATGCTTTCTCATATGTTCACCCATGTGCTGATACGTTTGTAGCCTATGTAGTTAGATTGCTCGGCTCTCCTTTTTTATTTCTGTGTGAGAGCGAAATCTAGAAATGCACGGAGCAGCATTTAACATTTCTGCGCCTTTCCCAGTTCTTCAAGAAAATAAAAAAATTCCTTCATACGCATGTGTAACTCAAAACTGCTACTGACTTTCCCATCACCCAAATTCGCATTTTTGACGGTCTCCGTGGTTCTTTTTCTGTGTATCCGCGATTCGTGCCCCGTTGACCAGCGTTCGGTACTGCATGCTCGAATCTACCTAATATGCATGGGTCTTTAATACCCGATTTCGTTTTCTATTTCTTTCTAACTGTAGTTGTGTGCTGTTTTTGGTGGCTCTTGACCCAGTTTGTCTTAACAAACCCTAATCTGCTGTCATACTGATACTGTTTTTCGTCGCCTTCCCGCCTTCGTTGAATGGAGACTCAATGCTCCTATGTGTGTCTCTTGGTTACAGACAGTATCAAGGTTACGCACCGATTATCTATGCCCCGGTGTCTGGTGGGCAAACTTATTATCAGACGGCCACCGGTCAAGTAAGCGCTGCATTGTTTATCTAATGTCACTGTTTTGTTCATGACTCGTAATTTTGAACACATTCACTTACTTCATAGGGTTTCACGGATTATAGGTGCAAAACACCTGTCCACTCAAAATTACATCAATACATCTAAACCTTGTGTCTTAAATAAGGGCGATGGCCCTAAGGCTGATGTTGGGCTTATGCACATTTCTCATCGACTTGTCAGTCGCACACACAGATATCACAACTCCTTTGACGAGGTCTCAAGTTGATGGTGGTCATCCATTGATGTTCGTTCATATTGCAAGCTTCATTAGGTTCTTCATTGGAATGACTTTTTGGATTGTCTTGCGAATGAAAGGTCTGTCGTAAATCGGTAGTGATATTGCTGAGTTATCCACCCTTAAATAAAACAGTGCACCTATCAGTGCTTTTTTATGGGGCCCTATAAAAAAACACTAAAAACTAAGACCCACTGCAGCAGACACTATTCAGGGTTTAGCAACACAGTTGCTTTTCTTTGGGTTACTGACAGATATGAATGTTATCCTATTGCATCTGCCTTTTCTTAAGCTCCCCGTTTCCGGCCTGTTGTCGTCTTTTCACCAGGTTCTGGCTTCTGCATTTACTGGTTCGGCTGGTGCGGTAAGCGCGGGCACAGGTGCACATGCCACTGGTGCACTTGGATCTGGTCACGCCCAGTTGGTCACTCACCAGGGTGCCACCTACCTTGTCCAGGGCGGACAACTAGAAGAGGACGCGTCCGCTATCTCGCACACTGCTAAAGCCAGTCCGGTTACGGTACGCTGAGACCTGTCAGCACCCGATTCACTCTGTACTCATTTGTGATTGCACAACTTTAAACTCGGTTATTTTTGATGAATTGGTTTAATGTTGTCTGTTGATCATTGTATATATTTGCAAAAGTCTGAAGGGCACTTCAAGACCATGAAACAATTACAGATGATTGGAGAATAAAAGATGAACAAATTGTATTGTGTATGCGGTGTGCTTGTATAAACCAGGGTTTCTTCTGTCTTTTGACCCCGTAAGGATGGTTTTCACCTCTTCGTTGCACATACACAACCACTCAATGCTGAGCATTCATGTACGTTGAGTTGGGTCTTAGCGTGTAGCCAGTGGAATATAATACTTTCCTCAAGGATATTCACTCCGAACGGAGAAATATCTTTGCACTTCTCCTACTATGGTATCGAATTTTCATTGCTTGCCGCTTGTGACGAGTACCCAACCGTCATAATTTTAATGGCTCGCACGTCGGACTAAATTAATGACATTTATCGGCGGCTTGGCTTAAAGGTAACGATTGGTCGACTTCAAACTATCCAATATGGTGTTTACATTGGTACGAGACTTTCTGTGGGCAATCGCCAGCCATCCCATACATCACCTCCAATAGTTTGCCGTGCAGGCCTACACAATAATCTTTGTTTTGCCGCTGAAACGTAAGCAACCATCCTTTATTGATGGAGAATACAGGTATCATTTTTCTCGCGGAGATCTACCTGATATTAGCAGATTTCGACGGTGACCTGAGACAGACAACTAACAAACACTGATGATTTCATGATAGTTACAGACTTGTGCTGTAATTATCCTCTGTTGCCACGAGAGTTCAATTTCCATCGGGTTCTGGCTTATCCACCAGACGTGTCAGAAAATTCAACTCATAAAGAGCCATACACCTTGACGTTTATTTCGTTCCGGAGGTTCCCATTTTTCAATTAAGTAGGACTGCCGGCTAGCCCTGTGGCAGAATGGTCGTTTGGGTACCGTTATCGTGAAACATCATCTCGCTTGAAAATGATTCCGGTTGTCACGTGTGACGTAATAACGGTCAATAAAACATTGCACAACCTACTGATATTTGTTTTGAACTTCTGTTACCATTTGGTACAACTAATTCACCTCGGCTCGTAGGTCTAAACCGAACCGTTAATTGATACCTGTTCCTAAGCATTGTAATATTACTTTAAAAAATATTGCTTGTAACTTTCCAACAAGCATGAATCTGTGCAGCATATGTTTCATTGCCATAGAGTTCACAGATCTTGATGTGAGTTCTCATTCTTTTACAAGAAAGTCTATTGGATTAGCAGGTGATCAATGCAATTGTTGGGGAAGAACATTAGGGTACATGAATTGAAACGACCTGTTTTTGAGGAGCTGTCGGAGATTCCGACTGTTTAACTCAGAATGGTAGAAGTATAGATGTACTAATGTGAAGTCATGTGTACACCGTTTTGACTCAGAATAGAGTAGGAGGTCTGAATTATTTTTTTAAAATAACTTACTACTAAGCATTTAGGCTCAATATCTGTTGATAGTGATAGAACTTGTGACAGAATGTGTGAATTGACTGCCGTCGAAAGCATTCATCATGCCGTTCAAAAGATGGTTGCTGTATGTAGACCTGTCAGAACTACTACGTAAACCAGTTTATGAGTTACGCTGTGGTTGTAGGTGATTATGTATGCTTCCGTAGACAGTCGTATCTGCTTGGTTGGTATAAAAAAAGTTTTTGCTGATCAAGATCTGTCAGAAAGGTGAAATGAAAGGTTCAGTGGGGAAAGCCGTAAACCTTACTAGACAACGGCTTTGTTTAGTATTAACATTTGTACCGACGCCATCCATGAGTATCGTTCCACGTGTATTCTTCATTGTATTTAACATTGAATGTTTGGGATACATTATTATTATTATTATTGTTATCCCTTAAATGCTGATGAGTTGTCCTATTTCTCATTTAATCATATCTCATATTTGGCTGATCTTAGGTGCAATGGTTAGTGGAAAACTACGAGACAGCTGAAGGTGTCAGTTTACCACGGAGCACGCTCTACTTTCATTATTTGCAACATTGCAACGAACACAAACTGGAGCCTATGAACCCAGCGTCATTCGGAAAATTGATTCGTTCAGTGTTTTTCGGACTTCGTACGAGACGTCTCGGAACGCGGGGCAACTCCAAATATCATTATTATGGAATTCGAATCAAACCAAACTCACCGTTGAATCATTTTGTAGAAGATGCGGGTTTTTCGATTCGTCACTATCCAAACTACCATCGTCAGACCATGGAGGCAGCGGCCGAGTGGAAGACATTCACCAATTCATCATTGGGCCGCATCAAGTCCTCTTCATCTGCTGGTTCTGGAGTACACAGTCATTCGACTCAGGGGGGGTTACAACCATTGACGAATGCACAGCACACACGTCAAACGGATTTCACAACATCCTCACTTCGTACAGACAAGTCAATCACTTCCTCGTATGTTTCCAACCCGACTGTTACCAACAATGTTCAGTCTGGAACTGCAAACTCCGACAGTCTGGCTTCATCGGGTCCCTTATCGAGCCCGAATCTAGGCACAAGTGGTCATCAACATGCACAGTTTCTTGGTGAGGCAAGCTCGGCTTTGCCAAATCTGGACGAAATTTGTCGTTCTTCTGGACTTCCCGTACCTGGCGAAAGTGAGTTCTTGCGTCCGAACTCAATCAAACGTTTACCTTCTTACCACACTCATCCTTCGTCGTTGATCGCTAGACTAATGCATCGCATTGTTCTCGTAATTTTTTCATTAGCTGATCTGTCTAACCTGACCAACGACGGTGGTGTTCCGAACAAGGGTAAGAGCAAAGTCGATCCGTCCTTTTGTGCCGATGTGATCACATTTTGTCGTCTCTATGCACTCTCTGCCAGCTACATGCTGGACGCGGTCGTCAATCTGGATTTCACCGCGATTGAGACCGTGTGGAAGGCGTTCTGGCGCACCGAGGAAGTGCGAGTGAGTCAATGTAATTTTCGTATATTTCTCCACTTATTCTTGTTAGGATGTTCGAAACCCACTGCATTGCTCATTTTCATGTTTTGAGTTAATCATAGTAGTAGTTACTTTTGAAAGCCCACAAATGACCGAATTATGCACGCACATTTTAGCTCGAACGTTGGCGGGATGACTAACGCCCCAATGATACCCATCACAAGTTACTGTCCCCCACCGATATGATATCTGAATGTCATTTGGGTCATCATCATCATCATCATCATAGACAGCAATACATCAGTGGTTTACACTAATGCCATTTGGGTGCCAGTAAGGAGCACGCTTATGCAATGCTGTGGTATTGCTCCGCTTATTCTGTTAGCTTGTTGCTTCGTGAACATGCCCACAATCGTATAACCCTAGGAATTTTCTTCATGCTCTACTGATGAGTTTGAATAAAGTACATGCGTTTAACGTGAAAAGATCACATGAATGAAAAAGTGCTCCCTATGACGTAGACATTTAGTCCATTCATGTCCCGTTGTTCACAAGCAGTAAAGGTGGTGACTGTTCCGTCCAATGATTGCGCTGGCTTGGCTAAAAGTCCGGTGGTCGATTATAAGTGTTATTGCAGGCGCTGTGGAACATAAAGTTTTACGGTCAGTAGTGTGTGTTCGTCCAACCGGTTGTCAATTCGTTCAGCTTTTTTCATTTCGCTCTTCTGCTAAACATCTGCTAGGTTTCTATTATTTCTATTCAGGACGAACAGGTAGCTGTTTGTGTATTTTTCTGTTAATATGCCATATGTTTCAGTGATTTTCGTTATGTTATTTTCTTCTTACTCCCAAAGGTTGTTGAGATGTGTTCTCATTGTCTAGAGGCCGTCTGTTCACTGATTTTATTACTGGTTCTCTCACTCTTCACATAAACGGAGCTCAGTTGCTCCGTTGTCATTATTTGGACGGTTTAGGATGCCCTATTCATATCATTTGTAGGAATCGATTGGTCAGAAGTTGTCTACAACGTTTTTCTACTCGCATTCCTCCACATTGGTTGTACTGCTCTTCCGCTGATACTGCAGGCCTTAAAAGAAGTGAAAATTACTAAGAAGTTCTGTAACTTCTTCCCGCGGTTAGCAGTACTGAACAGTCATTTTTTTTTGTCGTTACCCTCTAATCAAAATATTTGGGTGCCTGCGATAAATTAGCAAACGCAGTTCGTTTTGATGTTTCTGCTCAGATGCACCTAGATCACCTCTTTACGTATTGGCATTCGTGTGCTGTTTTACCTACCTTGTTGTCTGACGTCAATGTACGGAGCGTCAGTTATCCCATATCTTCCGAAGTGTGCACCTCAGTGAATAAGGCAACTCGATGTATACACCTATGCAGTATTCCATCTAGCAATAGAAGGTTTTCACAGTCGTGGCACTTTTTCAATTTATGCTCTTCCTTGGCGAATCTTTTCTATACACCTCTGTCTTTTCTAATTTTCCCCTTATCTTACTTCACAGGACTCACGATTGAAGCAAAGTTTATCTCAAGAGCGTCTTTTCAACTTGGTCTCTGATTCGGCCGTACTTCAGTTCGTGCGTCTATACGATCACACATTCTATCAGTCGTTGGCTGAAGTCCTTATCCCAAATGTGCTTCGGCCCATCCCTCACACGTTGACACAAGCCATTCGGAATTTCGCCAAATCATTAGAGGTATGTTCTCTGCGTTCTTTGTGTACTGCATAACGAGATTGATGGATTTCCTGTTGTTCATTAGAGGTGCTCCCGGTCATATCAGTATCGATTAAGTGATCAGTTGCAATACGTTTTATTTTCCACGCAATCTACACTGCGCACGAATCCGGTCTAAGGCCATTTGACTGACTCATTTTAACCTTGTTTGACTGCACTAAGTAGAGATTGGAGTGAGCATAGTGTTGGGAACACATCGTTTTTTAGCCTGGCATATAGGCCAGCTGTGGGCTGTATTAATGATACTTGGAGTTGACCATCGTCGTGAATTAGTGTGACAGATGTACTCGTTGCCGGATTTCTATTAAGTAACTCTCACCTTTTAAGCCAAATCGGTCAAAAACTTCAGACTAGAACTAGCTAATTTTGCAGCAGAACGTTTACCCGTCATAAGGAACGCAGCTATGTCATGTATAGTGTTGATCGCACTATTGATAAACAGATTGGGAATAACACAACGTTACGAGCAAGTTGTAATACTCTACGTTTCAACTACCTCGGGTGGCCTTCCTCAGGATTACAACACTCCTGAGGAAGACCACCCGAGGTGGTTGAAACGTAGAGTATTACAACTTGCTCGTAACGTTGTGTTATTCCTAATCTGTTTATCAATAACATGTTAAACACGACTCCCAAACTGTTCAACTTCATTCGTACTAAATTTGGTGCGGATATCTTACAATTGATCGCACTATCTTTGTGACCTTTCGTTCGATTTACAGGGCTGGATGCGTCAAGCTACGCAAGGTCTAGACAGTACGTTGGTGAGTTTGAAGATCTCTGCTGTTTCGGCGTTGGCCCAAACCCTACGACGTTACACCAGTCTGAATCATTTGGCTCAAGCTGCTCGCACTGTGTTGAAAAACACCAATCAGATCAACCAAATGTTGACGGACTTAAATCGAGTCGATTTCAACAACGTACAGGTGAGTTTTTCCCGTTAGTGACTTGTGCTGTTTGTCTTCGTTTGAAGCCACTGCCTTAAGATGTCAATCCTGCAAGTCGTACAGTCATGTCAGTCGTGTAGAATGCTAACCACACGATCGAGTGCAATCAACGGCTATGATTGTTCCATTCACTTATGGAAACATGGGTAATTGCTTTATTGGGTCTGTCGCGCCGTCATCTTGACGTACGTGTCTGCCACTAAACCCATTGATCTACATATTTGATTAGGTGCGTAATGGGCGTGAGCTGTCTGTTCAAGTGGTCTTTGTTTGAATGTTTGCTGCTTGGTCCGCTCAATGTATTTCAGTCAGTTGTTCCACTCTAAATGAAATCGACTGACAGGTTAATGTTGTGTGTGAAAATGGGCAGTCAGTTAATCACAGAAGACGGTTGTGCCTAAATTAGTGTGGTGTATTACATTGTACAGCCCTAGTAATGACCTTCGTTTCTTGTGACTATATTACAAAGTGATGACCACACTAGTGTGTATGTATGACAAGATGTTCCGAAGGATACGCACCTATCACTCGTAAACCTAGCACCACCATGCCGTGGATATGTTAGCCGTCACACTAGTCTAATTGGATACTACTTCCACTTCTCAGTCCCGTTTTCTGAGAAACTTGCTGCCGTTGGGCGTTAATGACGTTGGGGGTGAACAATTCAGGCACACCTCGGAAACTTTCCGTTAGACCGCCATGCCAACTTCAGTTTGAGCCTCTAAAACGGAGAGATTTTTGGTATGGTTATTGTGGCCATAATTGTCGACATCCCTGTTTTAAGTAACAACGACAGAAATCAGGCGCCTATTAGGTTATCTTTTGCTTAGAACGACCTACCGACGGCATTGTTTTGCCGGAACTCAATTCGCGGGGAAAAGTGTTCGGTCATTCGCTTGTGGGCTTAGCCATGTCACTGAATGAAATTATGAGGAAACCATGTTCATTATAATCATCCTTATTTCAGCTTTGAGCCGTACTTGTAAGTACGATGGTTTGGGCTGCCTTTGGTTCTGACAATGGTCCACGAAGTTGGAGAGTGATAAGCAACGAGGAAAAAGAAAATAAACAAGTAAGAACAATTGCATTTCACGAAACAGAAGTCAACATGTATGCGGATTGACTGGCCACTAACTGCGACACAATGCTATATCAAAGTGTGTTTCCAACTAGCGATGTAAATGGTCGTGAACCCCCCTAACCAAGCAGAGGGGACTCGCCAACCTTGCTCAGCGAGACGGTCAAAGTCCCATGACCAGATCATCGCCTAGCCGCTTTCCCAACCGTTAACAGCCGTACTGAACAACGCGCGGAGCGACAGACGTTCCATCGACATACGAAGTACATTACCCAATCAGCGAAGACTGTGCATTTTTATTATCCTGGTTATCAGTCGCTAACTTCCACATTTCTAAATAAGCGCTGACCGGCTGTGACGTTTTGCTCACAGAGTCAGCCTATTTGATGCAAGCTAACTGGCGGAGACAATGGTGATAAGATTGTGAGAGTCCGTATGCATCTTTTGCACGAATGGCTATGGTTCCTGCTTCAGAGATGGAAACTTGTGCTTATAACTTGTGCTTTTGATCGATAATTGGACGTCTTCGCGAAGCCACCAGTGACGAAGGTTGGCGATTACACTACTTGCTTTTACAATTCTCGTGGACCTCATCAGCAATATTACAGGCCGTCCATCATGAACTGGAAAAGGGAAGGGAAGGTCGGATACTCCAGCCGAACGCCGGTCGATGTGGAGAACGTTCGAGATAGTTGCCCACAAAAACCACACATTCCCTATCATCCATAGGGGAATGAGCTGACACAGGTCAGTTGAACTGTTCCTCAAAGTACTGGACCCACTTGTCAAGTCGCCACGATAAGCTGTGAATTTGTGAGCCGTCTTTTTCACATACAGTCTCACTGACGCTTTATTGACGGCCAGTGCAACCAAGGATGGGGAAGACAGACCGGTTATTCCCCGATATAAATGCCTCCATCTGTTTGGCTCACTCGGAAAAGTAGACCTTACGACCCGTACGCAGACTCTTCATAAGGCTGCGTTTCAGCTCTTAACTATCTCCGTCATACAGCGAGGCAGGTGAATCGGTCGTCTTTTGCTCGTAAGTTGTGCTGAACCAGCATAACTCCACCCCCGTCGATCTGCAGTACTCCTTTGAAATGGAGTTCTTTATCAGAGATTAACATAGCTGCTGAAATGCTTGCCCGGTGCTCGTATGGGTCACTCCACTATTGTGGCCCGGGCAGTTTAACTGTGTTTGATTGACGTTTCGTGTACTATTGTCGCTTAAGTTCCAACTGCATTCTTTATGCTTCTGGACAGTCTCTAATTAAACACCAAAACAAAGCGGGCATGAACAATGGCATGATGAGTCAAGGGGTTGGTAGACTTCTCTTCAGTGTCCTGAACAGAAAGTTCTCGCTTCACTCGCTGAGCGACATAGACGTTACGATGCAGTTCAGTGACTATCTGGGGAAGGCAGAAACAACCAGCTACCGACCAACACTGCTGTTTCGCGGCACTAGTCTTGCGGCAGGTGTGGTCCCACTTCGTCTAGCGGAGGTTTAGGTACTCACTGGAAGGTGTCTCCTTCACGGTGTGGTCGCCGACAACATCGGGCTGGGTTTAACAATTCGTAGAAATCTAACATCCATGGACTTCAGAGAGACTGCCATGTCCTCTAGTCTTGTCACTATGCATCCAAAAAATACTTTAGGTCAAATGAGCCCCATGATTGCGTCTATATTTCCTCTGACAAGAGCAGTTGCCTGTTAACACCGAGTATGATACAGAGAAGTGTTTACACGGCTGCACCATTTAGTCTGATAGACATTGAGGAGTGGTTTACCCTAAATAGTGCACTTCTGAATCGCCGGACGTCCAAGCGGATTATGTATTGTTAACGAATTTTCACGACCAACCCTGCTGAAATGCTAACGGAATTGAGAATAATTACGGCAGCCATATTAAGCGAACAATTTACAATGCACGGGTTTCTGTCTGTCTCAAATCTCTCCTTTCGTAGGTTATTTGGTCACCTGGACTGCGAACTGGATTTGCGTAGCATTCAACCCTTGGAACATGTTTCAGTGAGCACTTCAGTCTAAGCGTCTGTGAAGAACAGACTTCTTTCATTTTGCTCAACTGTATCTTAGGAAATAAACCGGCTGGAGTACTTGATACTTCACAAAGTACAGTGCATTTCAGATCGATAGTTAGAGACCATCCGCTCTTATTCACTTGAAAGGGGAGCATACTTGACTGTGCAGATCCACTAAAGGATCGCACATGCATGGGATTTATGGCCAACCAAGTTGTCACCTGGGGTTTTTTGCGCATCTTCAGAACGAGTTACATAATGTGGTTTGCAACATATCGCAAAACAATTTGGTCCTCCCCTACTATACTTCATGAACAGCTTCAATGAGGTTATTGTAAAAGGAGAAATAGGGGCCTCAGAATAGACACAGACTATAGATAGCTCGAACAAATAATGACAAAATCTGCTTTTCCGTAGCCACGAATCGACGTGTTTTTTGATACCTTTAATGGGGCCACCCATTTCAGCGTACTCGACTTAACCAAACCTACCGGCAAGTCTAAGAAAGAGGTCGAGCTTGAGGCAGCCTTTGGAATACTTTCGTGACTGTATGAATTCCCCCATATATCCTTCAGGCTTTTGAGTGCACCAGTCACATTTCAACGTCTGATCTAAAAGGTTTGCATGGTCTCATTCTTCACTAGTGTACCACCTGGACTACATTATAGTTCACTGGAGAACAGGATTGTGTGTGCTCAGAGTCAGTGCTTGATAGCTTAGCCGAAACTCGACTGAACCAGAAACCTCTTAGCCGTTATTTTTTTTGCCAGCGAAGGAAATATTCACAAGCATACGGTCTTTGGTTCAATCATTCGTACAGATTTGAGGGACACTGAGTAAGTGTTGCGTTTCCTCTTTTTCAATGAGTACCGGACGTCCTTCTGACGTAGTAAATGACAGGTTGCCCAAGACAATTGGTGCACCCTACACTGTCGCCGATAAACTCTTAGCAACAGTGCAAGCTGGCGCATTGTGATGCCAAACTAGATAAATCATTCTCCACTTCTTAGGGAAATGCCTCAGTACAGAGCGTGCGTATGGGAACGTCACAGCCTTGAGGTTGCTTTCTACATCTTGAAAAAATACGATGCCTATTCTGTGTGAACCAGCTTGGCTATTCAGCCTACCGAGTATTGTCTGTCTTCCACAGACAGTCTGACTAAACAGGTGTCACCGACATTATTCCGCGTTTGTGCCGGACCGCTAAATTCCCCAACCGGATATTTTCTTTAATGAAGGTAAGTGGGAAAACGAAACTGGGATGTCCCAGACGAACACTTGGCGAAAATTTGGACATCCGGAACACCTGTACATTTTTTGATCAATCGAGGTCCAGAAAATACAGCCTACTCTCCCCTTAAGCTATGTTACCAAATACGCTGCGTTGTTTTAGACATTGGTTTTCACATCTGTTATATTCTCTTTTTGTTGTGGAAGTCGGATTTTCACCGACCCTTTCTTCTATGATTTCTTCAGTGTGTTTTTTGACCGTTCATTTTCATTTTTGATCAGTCGCTTTAGTCTGTTTGTTCCCATCGTCAGTTGTTTCAACGGGTTTACCTTTTTCTCCACGCAGGAGCAAGCCTCTTGGGTTTGTCAGTGCAGCGATGCCACGGTTAGTCAGCTGGAACAAGACTTCAAACGGATTCTCCACAAACATGCATCGCTGGAAGAATGGGCTCAGTGGCTAGATACTGTTGTGACCGGCATTCTCCAACCTCTTGAAGGCAATAGTTTGGCTTACACGAGAGCAGCACATCAACTCATTCTAAAGTGGTCTTTTTATAGGTGAGTTTTATACGTAAACGCACTCTGCTGAACACAACATGACTGTATGATTGCGTTATCTTTGCTTGCCGAGCCTCATGTTGACTGCCCATGATGTTTCCGGCTAGCTGGACAATGTATGATCACCTTGTGGCTCAATGGAATACGGGACAGCTTGTACCACCTCGGTTCGTGTACACGTATATTGAAACCGACTTACTTTACAGGAGTATGTCGGTCTTTTACGATGCGAGTCATCGACCAGAAGCATACTCTCATGTCAGTTCTTGTTCGACCACAGATTTTGGTTGCGAACAGATAATTTAATCAATCTTTACAACATTCTGTTGAACCGTACATTTTCTTATGCTTTGTCACCGGTGATAGCAACGTACTAGTGGAATGGGAGACCGTATTTTTAATCGAAAGACAGTCTTCGTTGATTTAGGTCAGTTTTACTGTCTGGGTTTTCTCGCTTAAATTTGAAAATCAGAATAATGCCCTCTCTGTGATTGGAAAACATGACCACCGTTGGTTGAGGTTCTCAGTCTCATCGAGGCCTCGCATTCTTGATCTTTACGTTCAATCACACTCTCCGGGGACGCTAACGAGTAATTAACGAAAAGGTTAAACTGTGTTCTACGTCTGTTCATGGAGAGTAGTTCACCATTCCTTTACTACCACACCGTGCACCTTTCGTCAAATCCCGAAGTATTTGGTGTGAACTGGTCAGCTGTTCACCTGAAAATAAAAAAACCCACAAGCTGATGAGTGGCGGTCACCTCCTTGGATGGGAGCTGCGCGATTCACTTACTCGAGATGACGTATTTGTTACCGGGTCATTTGTGGGGTTGGGTCAATTACCAAAACAAAGCAGTAAAGATCATAGTGGCGCTGTTGTTAATATGAGCTTATTGTATGGTGTTGAGCGGTTTGTGTATGGCACGCTGCACTCATACGGTAGGCAATCTGGTTCTTATTGAATACCCACTGTTGTTAGTTTCGTATATTAAGTCATCTCTCCTCTCTTTTTCTGCCACTATGGTTGTTGGTCCGAATTTATGTGTATTGTGGCGTTGTGGCCGCACTGTTTAGCACCTCGCGAACCGTTACCTATGTCTGTGTGATGATGGGCTCTGCACTTTTTCTCCTCAATTCATTTGATTTAAACAATGCATCCATCGGCTGCTCTGACCGCCCACATTGGATGATTTTTGCCTTTCATTATTCGCAGCTCTATGGTCATTCGGGATTTGACGCTGCGTTCGGCAGCCAGTTTTGGAAGTTTTCATCTCATTCGGCTACTTTATGATGAATATATATTTTACCTGGTCGAACACAAAGTGGCCGCACATTTAGGTATGACGCCGGTGGCTGTGATGGGTGAAATGGGCCGGGTGAGTATATTTTCGAAGTAACTAAATGATAAACTGGTTTTCTGACTGTTCACTCCGTGTTCAGGTCTGTCCGTCTGTTTGCCGTTTTTTAATTTAATATCCACATGTATGCTCTGATCTCTTAACTTCATCGCGATCTGTGTTAGCTGATCAATAAGTTTGCTAATGCTGAATCAAGTAAATCTATTGAACAGCTACTACTGTGCTGCTTTTTTGGTTTACTTCGACTTTTATCAAAAAGGATTTTATGGTCCTCGTTTTATGCCATTGTGTGTCTCACCTTTAGTCCTCGTACATGGCGTTGATGTTGTTTCCGAAGTAAATCGGTGGTCGATCTCTGCTGTCTGGGAAATTGATCAAATCTTGTCTAACAGATTGGTTACTCTATCGTTATGATTTTCATTTAAGTTTGTATATTTTTCCTCGCGGTTTTCGCTTTCAGCATCTGACTCAACAGCACTATGCACAAACGCGGTTACACTCGGACCTTATTGGACGGCGTGAATTTAAATCATTAGCCGGATCAACTGAGGAGTTTGATCCTCTTGGTTTTTCCGGTCCGGACGGACTTGGTTTGCGTGAGGATAACTACCATCTGTCATTATCGGATGAGCATCGAACCAAACCATCGGTGGTAGATCCTAGTCAAGATGAGGATGAAGAGGTTGATGAGTATTTGGACGATGAGGATGATGTGGATGACTCTACCGGGGACGAAAGTGCCATGCTGAAACACGCGCACGCGTCCGTACAAGCCTATTGTCGTAGTACCGGAGCCTCTTCTAAACCAAACTCTGATGCAGTAGCGTTTGACTCATCGGTAGTGGTTGTTGATTCAAACCACGAGGGCTCCAGATGTAATGTCGAAAACATTCCACCTCTGGCACCTGTCTCTGGAGCTTCTGTGGTCGATATGGAACTACCATCAGATCCAGAAAAATCCGTTGTTATGGAAGAACGTGAGCTTTCAGTACTACCTGGTCAACCTCAGGAGGAATCAGTCTCAGTGTTGAAACCTGATTCAGAGTTGATTGAATCCGGAAAACCTTCCCTGGGTGCACGCATTATCGTTCCTGAGTCCAGTTGTTCTCCACCACCAATCCTCGCCACAGTACGTTTTCTTATTTTTCGCTTATTTAATGTGTTTCTTTATTAACTCATGTAAATACATCTTTGGGCGTCTATTGTCGTGCTGTCTTTCTCGGATGTTTCCGAATTATTTGAAGATCCATTTTTTGTATCCTGGAAGGTACAAACCAAGTGGTACACGTTTGACGTGCTAGCTGGAGAAAACTTATTTTCTTTGAGACCCGATTTGAAAAGCTTCAATGGACCGCCTTCTATGGAACAACGCTGCCGATCCGCCCGTTGATTTCACTGTACTATTGAGGCTGAACATTTAATTTGTTTTCATACGATATTTCTGCAGTTTTGGAAGTTTGAACCATTCATGAGTGTGATCATTTTAGCAAGCCTGGATCATGTACATTTGAAGATAGGGGTAACAAGCGGTAATTTAACAAGGACTTATTCACAACTGTGGGCATACTCACAATTGTCGTTCGTGTTACCAGTGGGTTTTTTAGTTTTCGCTTCTCTGATACTTTCTCCACACTGTCTATTGCTTTTCACTGCGCCATCTTAAATAAAGCGCCCAATTGTGCTAGACCTCGTTGTGGTAACAGCTTGGTACTTTCTATGATTTTACATATCCGAGCTAATCCTGTTGCCCTCTGTATGCAGCCGAATCCCGTTCGCAAGGTTGTGAGAGTCACAACCTTCTGTGATCCTCATCCGCCATTGGTCGATGTGCCCACGTCCGTTGCCTGCTTGACGGTCCTGTCAACTGATTCTGATGTTCATACACGATCTTCCTCCGAACAATCTCTGACTTCTGCAGACAAGTCGGACATGTCGGAGTCTAGTCCTGTCAAACGTGTGAAACTCTCCTGAGCAGGATGAACACACATCGACGTCATCTTTTTGGGGGATAGCCTGGTGGTCGTGTTTACGAATCCGAGACCCAGTGATTGTTCTTTCATGTGGCCTACAGACTATCACAGTGCACAGTGTATTCAAGCTTACTTGTCGTTCACTGAAACATTTTTTTGCTGCTTCTGTTATTTCCAAACACTGCACAGCTCCACACCTGATCTGCACTTCAATGTCATTTGGTTCACGTAAACAGCTGCTACCGTCACCATTCAAGAATTCACATTTTTGAATGGTGTTTCGTGCATGGCCTTATCAATGTTATTGTGCTTTGAGCTATTTTGTACATTGTGTCCCTCCCAAAATCGCTGTCCCCTTCGAATGTGTTGCACCCTTGTGGATCCCACGTGGACCTCATGGCCTTTTTAATACTGTATTCTTCACCGTTTTGGTAGCATTCCATGCGCATTTGCCTTGTCTTGGTAGTTTTTCTGTACACATTACCCTGTAAATTCATCCCTTTGCGTTTTTTGTTCGTTCTGATCCATGGCACCATTTCAAAAGGCTGTCAATATCTTTTGCGTACATTTACCATCAAGGTCCGTTTAATTCGCCGATGTGTATGTCGTTGCTAATCGGTCGGGTTTTCTTTTGTACAAACATTTGAAAGAAAAACACATTTTCGATTCACTTTTGATCATTTGTCTGACGGTGGTGGGCTCACCTTGACCACTTTTTTCACCACTATATGCTGTATATGAATCTTAGTCTGGGTCAGATGGTGAAAGGATTGCTGAGTTACATGATTCATTTGTCGTTATATGTCGAATTAAGCTTCTGCTTTTGCACGAATTGTTGCAAGCAGCTGATGTTCGCAGTCTTCGGCTTTTCTACTACTATACTGTTGTGTGATGTACTGTCATTCCACTTTAACTGTAAGAAGGGAGGCAACGGACTTGAACCAACGTCCCTGTGGTTTGCAGTCGGGCGTCTTCACCATCGAACATCCTCGAGCCAATAGCATTTCAGTTTACAGTGTTTAGTGTACCTGCTTTCGCTTGAACTGTCTAGGTTCTTCCTTTATCCTTGTGTGCATTCCGTGTTTTTGGGTCCTAAACGTAATTCGTAAGAGTTTGTGAAGTTGTGGCCTCAGCTCCACTGAGGTTCACGTCTTCTGCGCTTGATATAGAGCACTCTCCGGGTGCGCTGGATTGTAATGTGTCTATTGTTGACAGCATGGGGTTGGGTGTTGGCAATTATAGTTAACTATTGTACATAATAAAGATTCGTCTAATTTGCGGATAATCTAAAGGCAGTGCGATTGAATTAGCTCATGCATCACTTATGCATAAACTAAATTGACGTCAAGTTGCTGATACTCGTGAAGTTGAGAAAGATGTCAATACAGCTTCTATTCCCGTGGCCCTCGTTGTTTCTCGGCTAGTCTTCTGTACTTCACGGACAACTTGACTATCCGCTCTCTTCGATAAAGTCTTCATCCACAGGCTATGTGGATAACGGAAGCACGACCGTCGAAGGCGAATGCTGTATAATATTCTGGCAAATTCATTATTCTATTGTTAGTGCTCGTTTATTCATATGGCATTCGACGAACGACTGCGCATGATAGACTATGGTTTAAGTGAGTGTCGGGAAGATGTCCTTTAATATCTCCAAATTGTATCGTACGCATTAACGAATGGTATGATTAATGATTCTTCCAGCAACAGTTGTTCTTGAAATGTTACAGCAACGTATTAGATTACAGTGTGTGGAGGTTTCCAGTACACTTTATCAGTGTTCTCACGTATACGTGTGAATATGTGACCACCACGCAGTCTTATCCAATTGTTGTTGGTCGTTCCATCTCATTCACTTGCTCTAACAACCGTTTGCTGCAGCCTTTGCGCAATCTTTTAGTCACCTAGCTTTTAGGTCTCCGGTATATATATTTTTATCTCGTTCACAACCTGGCGGAATCGTGCGATACGTGCTCATTAGATCCACCGACACGGCAGAAATCTATATTCTGTTGCAGTTACACAGTTCACAGTAGTTCTTTCCACAACAAGCTTCCATAGCTGCTGCGGTTTGTTCTTAGTGCTAGGTGGTCCACTTGACTCATCGATGCCGCCTGGTAAACATTTATTTCTCCTCCCCCTAGGTGGCAGACACTACATTTGCGAGCGTGTTACCTGTGTGCACGTTATAGGATGAAGCTTGCGAGTGCAGTAGTGTGATTCCAGCCTGCATGTGACTGCTTCTTCCTGTACTGAAATTGGAGGCCGTGAGATGCGCACGTTCACAGCATTCTTTAACCGTTGTCAGCGCCTTGTGTTCGGACACCAAATACGTCACCCAGCCGCCTCTTTCCTGACTTAAGGTGGATAGGTTGAGCGTTAGTCACGTGTTAGTATGACAATGTCTAGGTATTTGGCTTACTGTCCTCTGAGGTGTGTGCCGGTATAGTGACTACTTAACGCTTATGTGATTTGTGGCAACTGACTGGGACTTCTGCACTATGACAACATGCAGTGTGTTCACTGAGATCCAATCGAGTAACATTGCTGTAGTCTAATTGCTCACGGGACTCAACATCACCAAAGGTTCTGAACGAGAAGCGCTTACATCGACAGGTATCCAGAGGTGAATTCAAAAGAATGACAGTGCGAGAATCCTAGGTCTGTGCTTCTGAGACACAACAGATAATGCGCACGAATTTAATTGATAATCTTCGTCAGAACACCTTGCTGAGCTGCCAATCGAATAGGGGGATATTAACCATATCACTGCTTTAAAGTTGTCAAGACAAAATTTTCACTTAAAATTATAGATATTGAAGAACTTGGTAGCAAAGTCAGACGGAAAAGTGGTAATGGCTTATATATTTCGCCGTCAGAACAGTCTTTACCATTACTACGCCGTCAGAACAGTCTTTACCATTACTACGCCGTCGTTTGTACGACGGGAGAGGTTTGACTTGGGGGATCTAATGTCAAAGCTTTGACTCAGGTGTCTCAGTTACGAGGCAACAGTATGTAAGGTTTCCTTGTAACACCACACTCCGGGCCAGTGACTCAGAAGTCTGACTGGTTTGCCAGGCTCGAGGGTGCACTGGTTAGGAATGGTTCTATTTGGTACGGACGACAGGTTATGAACTGGTACTGAAAGTCCTTCAACCGTGTCGCAGTTGACAGTTGGGCGTTCGGTGCCCTTGGTTTGAGGATAACTTTTATGACCTTCCTAGCTCTCATTCATAATGGCCATGAGCCCGACCATAAGGTACTGTAGCTCGGGCCGCTGCGCACCGCAGCGTTGACAGAATAAACTAGGACAAGTCTACTGGGAAGGATAAACACTAAACAAAGACGAAGTGAAAGGATTTGAAATAGTGTGGATGCGTGTACGTCCTCGTCATTGGTACTTTGCCACCCCGGATAACCCCTGTAGTCCGCGGTTAAAATGATCACAAGGACACACAACATGGACTCGCTTTAATTAACGGAACAGCCAAGGTTTTTCATATTTTATGACCAGTTTGTTGCCTGTACCCAACGTAGTCTTACCCAGTTCTTTGCAATCTCTGTGTAACTTCCTGTGCCGCGAACGCTCAGCTTTTTTACCGAGTATGTGATAGCAGCGCTACAACTGTGGAACTATTTCCACTACATGTTCAGGACCGAATTTCACTACCTAAGCGCTCCCACGCAGTAAGTCTTGCTGCATACAACCTGGCAAGCGTAACTGTTTTCCGTCCGATGGCTCCCATGTGATCTATCTGACATAGTTAGATCGAAGTTCTAGTGGGCAAAGCCTTCCTGATCACCACCGCCAGGTAGCAAAATTGGTAGAGATCGGTCTTTCTGGAAATTGTACACAATATTACCCGTCATTAAAAGAGGTGATCACAAAGAGCCCCGGTGATTTTTGGTCGGTTTGGCTTAAAGTTCGTGGGAGGTTGTTCGGTAAGCAGCCACATGAGCATTTCTTTTGGTTTGCACTCTTGTCTGACATTCATTGTTGAATTCAAAGGGGATTTCCGCTAATTACCACGTGTTAGTCTGAAGAAATGTACAAAGGCGTGGGTGGTAGAGCAAACGAGCTAATGAGAGTTTGGATTTTTCCAACGCAGTAAGTTTGATACTGTACATAGACCTTCTTAAGTGTTGTTTAGGTTACCCTCTGCCCTGTGTCCCGTCGATTATTCCCAAAGTTGCTTCTTTGATGTCGAAGTCATCGATGTGCTCTCCTGTTGGTGCTACACGACCAGTTGTGTGTTCTTCGTTTCGTTGGCACCCGAATTCCCGCAAATTATCCTATTCCTTTGTCACCGAGATTTAGTGTATATTAGACAGCGCGACAGAAAATGGGAAGCTATGGAGTAACCTAAAATGTCTGCCCTTTTCGGATACTGGTAACCGACTGCATTTTAGCAGGATTAGTTGCAAAGTAAAACCTATATGCTTCCTGGACTGTAGTGCGTACTCTCCTGGAGACGAAAGGCCAAGCGCCACCATCTGTGCATGGAGCCTAGTAGCTCAATCCCTCACGATTGTAACTGGTTGGGTACTGTTCGTTGAAGTACGTTTGTGTGATGGTCTGTGTTCTATTTTCTCTTCCACCCTCTTTCTCCACTTTTTTTCATCATTTGAGATCTTATTAATGCGGAACTTTCCTATACGGTTTCAAAGTTACATTAGCTATCATACCTTGCTTTGGTTTGTCAGTTTCCTATGAATCCTATATCTCTCTTTTCGTGATTATTTAGGGCGATCGTATCTGCATAAAGTCTACTTGTTAGTTCACTCCTGGCGGGTCATTTAAATACAGTCTGTACCACATTGTCGACAATCCTACGAAATTTGAAACACTGAGTTCCCTTTAACCACTTCATCAGAGCAGAAAGAAGACATATATTGCGATATGTTAACATTTCATTTACTCTCATCAGTCGCAAACGTAAAACATGCCAGTTATATACAACAAATATTTAACGACACACAGGGACTAGACACACATACAAGCACACCAGTTATTATGTAATCATGACCATGGCAACCCGACCGGTTGTTTCAACCACTTCTGTGCACATAACGTCGGTTGGTAAGTTCGAATGAGAATCGCTTCGCAAA
>QNGE01003535.1:43182-81717 GCA_008508345.1 Paragonimus westermani
TTTGCGAAGCGATTCTCATTCGAACTTACCAACCGACGTTATGTGCACAGAAGTGGTTGAAACAACCGGTCGGGTTGCCATGGTCATGATTACATAATAACTGGTGTGCTTGTATGTGTGTCTAGTCCCTGTGTGTCGTTAAATATTTGTTGTATATAACTGGCATGTTTTACGTTTGCGACTGATGAGAGTAAATGAAATGTTAACATATCGCAATATATGTCTTCTTTCTGCTCTGATGAAATCCTACGAAAGATGTTTCAGATGGTCATGTTAACAAGACTGTCTTCCAAGTCCGAAAACACGTCAGAGAAAACGATGGAAACTAGTGGCGAAAATGGCAGCAAAATGCTTTTCCATCCTGAATGTGAATTAAACGGAAACCCAAATTACCTATCAGAAAAGACATTCACAATGGAGCAACCGAAAAATGCCCGCAAAACATGGCTACCAGTCAAACGGAATTAAGCTCATCAAAGACACGATATACAAATGCAGGTGAGATCGGGTCATAGAACACTGAGGAAGAATGTTATAAGGCAAGCATTTAATAATAGCTAGAAAAAAGGTGAAAACAGATAAATCTATCACGTAAAAGCATGGCACAAAATTCATCATGGTTGTTCACTGTGTGTAGCAAGAGGTGAAATGAAAGCACATTTCGAACTGACTATCCACAAACGAATAAAGCGTGCCTCAACGAATTGGACAGCACATCAAGCATGGAATGAAAAATGTATCAAACAAACCTTATGAAACTGAACAACAACAAATGGTCCGCATGGTCAAAACCAATGAGATTACACAAAAATAAAAGTCATCAATAGAGGCGGTTTGGTCCACATACTTCACGTTTCAGAATTCACAGAAAATCTCAGACACTCAAAATTTGATTGCTAGGTCGTAACTCCAGATATGACAAATTTTATCTGAAGTAGTGTGACCGGTCTGATGAATAAACTATTTGCTTGAATTATGCCCAAAAGCTTGCCATCTGCATATTGTTTTACACAATCACAGTTTTGCAACAGTTCTTTTAAATGTTCTCAATATCTTTCTGAATGTTCTTGCTATTGTCCCTAATGCCTTGGGTTATGGACCATTTGCCAAATCGTTGCTACACCTGACATTTCAACGAGTGACTTCATTTTCTAGCTAGCTCACTGTATTACTCGGATTTGGGGGCCTCGAACAGCCCTAGAAATTGTACTGGAATTGAAACCTCCCACGCAACTAATGGGAGGAAGACTTTGTACTGGTTGCAGTAGTCATTCATTCATGGAAAGAGAAGCCGAATTTATGGATGTACAACAGTATTAAAGAAATCACAGTCTGTCATTAGCTGATAGTATTGGCACATACAAAGTCAAAAATTGTAAGTTAATTGGTGCAATACAAAGGAACTAGTTTACCGAACAAGGGAAGGCATAACATTGAGATTGCTCGTCCAATCTTGATGCGGCATACTTAACGCGGCGTTTGGATTGGCTCCCTTTCAGATCTTCTGTTGTGTCGGGGTTTAGATAAGGGGTGAATCGATTCGATTTTCACCAAAAGCTTTCCTCTGCATTCACGTTTGCCAACTGTGTTGCCTTTTCGGCAAATCGAGCGCTTCCAGTATATTATATTCTGCTTCCTCCATTGCTACGTTTTCAGTGCTTCGGAACTGAATGTGGTCATTGTCTCCAATAAATCCAGGCACCGTGCAGGTCAGTAATTTTTGCCACTGTGCTTGTGAGTGATCAATCCTTTGGCAGGTCGCAAATCTTTTCTGCAGAAATATATCACACCCGTTGAATCCACACAGTGTATTGATGCTCTGAGTCGCTTTAATTTGATATTCAGAGGTGTCAGTACAATTGTAACAGGTCCGTCAAGAACATTCTTCAAACCACGCTGAGTTAAGACAGAACATTCGAAATGCTTCACGGCTTTCAATTCTTTAGCAGGCTTTTATCCTTTTTCGTGGGCGATGGAAGTCTGTTTATTGTTGGGTATTGTGTTGGTTGTCGTTTTGTCGTCCCAGAAATCCATTTATGTGCCGACCAACAGAGAAAATTTTTTCACACAATGGTATATGATTCTCGGAACCCATTTATCTCCTACATTTTTGAAGAATGCAGGATTTACAACGGAGACAAAGACAGAGAAAATATCTGTACGGGGATAATGGCGGGGCCTTAAACGATCATAGTCTTCTTAACCACTCGTGTCGAACAGACCCAGTGTATACGGTTCATCACCAGTCATAACTGCAACTGCATAGTTATCAGACAGCGTCGAAATATATTAGGAGCTCCATCGCCTAAAATAGCGCACTTTATAGTGCACATGGAGCTTGTCATTCATGAACTGATCAATGCTAATGACTGTAATTTATTGCTGCCTCTTCCCACTACTGACGTCTGGAACCATTTTATCTGTAATACCACACGAGAACAGAGCGGGATGTCTTCGTACTAGACATCTCAAGCTCCAGTACACCCCCCAACCACCCCGTAAATTCATTCGCAGTATAATTGGTTCAGAATAAAATTTGTTAAGCCGAGCATGTGAACACTAGTCGAACCAGGCATATACCTTTTTCAGCAGGTTAACTGTTCAATAGTTCCGGATGTCTCCTCCAAGACAACGATATGTATATAATGAATATATTTAATCCTTTTTCGTTTAAAAGACCGCCCGGTTTTCCCTTTTGACAGATGTGACGGCTTATAACTGTTTACCTACTTGGGTTTTGTGAGTAGTACGTTCAAAACACAAAAGTACTTGGTGAACGGGCGTTCTGAGACAAATTTCAACATCGGTTTTTGGTAGAGTCCACGACTACACGCTTCCCACTGCATAACGGTAGGAAAGAAGAAATATATGTATTCCATAATAATAATCTACAACGGAATTTATTGTGCTTCACCAACGAGTAAACCATTTAAAATAAATGCTGCTGTCCAAGAGACGCATTCACGTGGTTCGAAGCAATTTGTTATTGACCTTTTTGAAATTAACAGACTTTTCTCAGCCATATACCAAACACCATTTGTGGATAGATAAGAACTGGGCCCTAGCGAGAAGAAGCATTCTTGGGTTATTATTGGGTCAACACAGTTTGTTTATGTGGTGATCGATGATTGAACTAATAACATGGTCCCAGCTGTTCGTCTGAGTGATGCCGTGAATAGGCCACCTCGTGTGTTTGAGTGGGGCGTTCGCATTTGTTTAAATATCAGGAGTAAAGGGCGGCTCCTCCAGTTCGAGTGAAAGGTGAAAACGTTTCAACTGACTAAAGCAATCAAGCATTGTCAACATAACAACACAATTTCTGTTGTCAACCCCTAGCAAGTTGGGAGGGTACTATAGAACGGGTAGTTTTTCAGCCGATCGTTTCAGTAGAAAGCAAGCAACATGTGAACCGCAATCAATCTATAATTCAGTACTCTTCCGGATTTTAGGCAACTGGTTTGCCAGAGGTAATCTCAAGCCATCGAATAATTTTATCAGTATAAGAAAAGTTTCCGTTTGTAGTTTAGTTCTGGTGCACGAAAACTCACAATTAACAAAGGACAGGTATCTCTATTAAAGGACACTAGTATATAGTAACCCGCAGTTATCGCATGAAATCATATAGATGCAACCTGGACTTACGATCGAAGAAATGGAAAGACTAAAGTTGCAATCTCGTTTGCACCGAATTTATGTTTCAAAAACAGTGACTGAACTGACTGAATTTTTAAGGTATAACTTGATTCCTCATGTTGCATCTCTTACCGCTGTCTTGGGTGCAAGTAAAAATCGCGATCAAATTTTGTTCTGCTAGCAGTGAAATTCTGGTTTCAGGTAATCGTTGTTCATTTCCAACGTAGACCTGGATAGCCAGCTTGTGATTACTGATGAGGTTGCATGGTGGCAACTTATGATTAGTGTACAGCGACTTGTTCCTTCCTCTCAACGTTCCTACAGAATTTCTAAGGAGTTAATAGCGCGGTCAACTTTCTTCGGTACTTCTTTTCAGGCTTTCGCACTTACACATAACAAGCCCGAATTATGTACGAAAATCAGAACGAGTGAAATAGGGCACTAATAATTCCCGGATGCGCTGCGTATTAGTCTACTGGAAGTTATTGGGTGAATTCCTGAGTGCAACACTTGATCGGCAAAAAACAACCGTGTCCGCATCAAGTGGTTTATTGCCGCTTGAGCTTCAAGTGGTTTAGGGAGGTTGCAAGAACTGTTCATGCACAATGATATTGATTGTGGGGTTTGATGAAAATAGTCTCCGCCCTCGACAGAAGCTGTATTTCGACAGCTCTGGATTGGGCTTGGCGAACCTCATGGGTGATACGGAATGCTACATAGAGCTTCGCATATTAGAGAGTTTCAATCAAGTGAGAATCCGTCCCACTGGTCATCAGCCTGTTGAAACGATAGCATGGCTAGTTTGGAAGGTATTCATGATTCATTTCTGATATTCGCGTTGTGGTTCTTCCAACTTAAAAGGCTTGGCAACAAAGATGAGGTAAGAGACACAAAATGGTAAGAAAAACTAGCTTAACGATTTGTGATATTCGACAACAGTAGTGGGTTGGAATTAAGCGATAAGTCAGTCCATATTGCAAGATAGGCACTGTTGAATTCAGCTAATACACGCTGGATGTTACCGTTAGCTTGGATGAGATAGGATATACAGTTAACTAATCCCCCACAGAAGGTAAAGTTACCGATGACATGACAGAGTTCATTTATGCCTAGGCTGAACATGAAAATGTCCGGAGGCAGTTGGCCTAATGGTGAACCCACTGCTACACCCATCCTTTCACCAATAGATTTATCTATTGAATTAAACTCGGACTTTTGATGCAGAGCGTGTTAATCACTTCATTTTGCTGATGGGAATGCCGTTATGTAGATGACTGTTCTCAATGTGATGTCGTCGGTAGTTTTTCGTTTCTCTTAACAACACATTCATGGACAACGAGTTGACGCCCAAGAGAACCAAATTATGATTCCTGACATTCATGACATCAACCGTGTTGGCGAAGTCAAAAGTGTCTTTTGAACTTAATGGAGTCCACGGGAATTTGGATGACTCAGATAACACCGCTTCCGTTGAGCTCAACAATGAAATGCGAGTGGTACATGTTGAAGACAGGTTTGAAGTGTGATTCCTCTTTATGAACTCTAGGGAGAACATAGGAATGAAGAATGATCATTCATGCCTTTCTGATAATTTCTAAAGTGCTTGAGTCAGTGGCATCTTACTGTTTCTTCTCTGAAAAAATTTGGGCAACTTTCCCCACATAATTTGATTTTATAGTCATCTGTTTTGTAATGATAGGCTTCGATTTACCTGATAGTAGAGGTGAAATGTTTCAGCGAACTGGATTTTTTAGTGGAACATTTACACATCTATTATCCCGTTTTGTCCGTAGAATGCGCTTACTTGGCTTGAGCTTTCTTAGAGTAGTTACTGCTCCTGCCTCAATGGGCTGCAACTCGGTACCTGAACATTTATACAAATCTAGCATGTAACTGCAATGTTGGATTTGCAATGTTCTCTGTCGGTGGTGGGGCAATAGCAAACCCACCCATTTGGTGTAGGATTTCAAACCGAACTTCTGCGACTGAGTGGTTGTAGTCCAGTGGTGTATCCAATACAGCTTGACGTAAGTATTCAGAAAACTGTTATCCTGGCACGTTGCTTGGTTAATGAACTCATGTTGCGAACTGACGGTGTTCTGTCCAGTGATCAGTTTCGCTCACCTCTTTTCCATCTTCATTTTTACCGCCGATTTCAGTTACTACTCAGACAACTTCAGCTCAAATTTCCGGAAGCACCTCGCCAACAAATGAATGTCGAGAATGACAATAGTTAGTCAACGGAATTCGGCCATTCTGGAGTGAATTTCGTTTTTAACACAATATTGAAGGGATCAGGTCGTGGGTTGTTACACTGACGTTAAACAGTTCAATGGAATTTCGGAGGTTCTTTGTTGTCAGTGCACCTTACAAAAGCAGTTTCTTCGTTGATCCTGATGCAAAATTTCACATGGTCGTTTAGAGTTGTTCTAAGGTCTTTGTTTTTAGATTGTTCTTCGTTTTTCTCCATTTCCGTCCGGGAAATTTGTGGACGCTTGTCTTGTTCACATGGTGGTAATACACCGTGGTATGATTGTTGTGTACTTGACACAGTCAATTGCATGCAAAAAATGATTCGATCTTGTACGTCGAATCAAAGAGCTTGCGTTTCTTGAAGGCACTAAGAATTCCGCAAGATACTGCAGAGTTGATCATGAGCGCGCTTCTCTTTTAAACGTTCTTACTAGAATTAAAGCAATCCATTCTACTGCGCTGTGGTAGGCTTGATTGGCTTCCCTCAAGTTAAAACGTTTTCAGTATATGGGGAAAAATTTCCGCAAAATATGAAAGCTGTTCCCGAAAAGTGGATTTTACTGGAGGTAGTGCTGTACAACTGGTTGTTATGTGTTTGGTCTGCATTTTTGTTAACTTTATTTTAGGTCAAATAAATTATATAACTTTACATATGCACCCACAGTTAGACTGTTCCCAATTCACTTTGCCCAGTGACTGCAATTTTTACGTAAACCTTCAAATTTTGCACCATTTGTATGTAGCAGACCCTCAAATAATCAGGCTATTTTGGAAGAGGTTTGTATTGTGCCTTGACGAACCCATCGCCATGTATAAATTTGCGGTAGTGAACGCTGTTAGATCGGGCCTGCTATTATGTGTGCAAATAAATGACTTGATAACTGAACCACGGCTGTCAAACCAAAAGTAATCAACATACCGAAATTCATCTCACTTTACTACTCGGTCTGTTTTCGGTTCTATTCAATGTGATCAGTCATATAGCATTTTTTGGGTTAGGTTAAAGTAAACGAGTAGTTGTTCCAACGGGTCATGTGCATTACGCTCATAATCTAGTGTTGTTTTGGCTTTCACTTATGAATTCACCTCCATACTCAGAATGTGCTTGACATTCTGTGTCCATCTTATGATGGCGTTTTAGTTGTGCATATTGTCTTATCAGTCTGGTAAAAAGGAGAGGACAAAAACAATCTGTTTACCGTTTTGTTATGGCCAAACAGACAAACTTTTCCATTTGGTGACTTATTGATTGGTCGGGTTCATGGCATTGTTTTTGAAATGAACGCAATCCTGGGTGCACCGCTATCTGATAATAGCGCTTCAGCTCTTCTACCGGGTTACCGGAACGCCGGTATGTCTTAGCGTTACTAAAACTCGTTGGAGCGCTTCAGATGACATGGTACATATTCTTAGCTAGCCAAAATTCCAGATGTTGTGAGAATTGGGGAGCGAAACAAAATGCCTCGATGCTGTTTATAAACATTTTTCTGTCCACAACTTATTGCTTGTGAAAAAAAGCAAACGTGTCATTGTAATTCGATTTATCTCAGGTCGTCAAACGAATTTCAGGTCACCACCTGACTGGTTTATCTGGAGTTTGGAAGTCAGCTGAAGGGGGCAGTCCCACAATTTTCCAAGTCAAAACAAACCTGTTCAGCTCACGTATATTTTAGTTTTGCTAGTACACCACAGTTATACTGTGAGAGTTCCGCTTCTCGTTTATTCGATGGACAAAACAGAGAGTTTGGTTAGCCAACAGGTTGTCATTTATAAACGCACCTGGCCTCAGTTGGACTAAATACGATCATAAAATAGTCCTCTTCATTGTCCGTGAAGCAATTATGGCCGAGCCAGGCAAGCCAACTGAGACAGTAATGGGAGTTGCTCACTTTCCGATTGTATCGCAAACTCTAACCACGGGAACTAATCGTACATTGATCGGGTATGTCTGATTACGGTCACTGTTCTAAACCTTTATGTGCATGATTTACCAGGTAAACTTGTACTTCAATAGCATTCTCGTTTAAGTTCACCACCTTCAGCGTTCGGACACTCGTATACAGATCAGGCGGCTCTTGAACTTACTTTGGAGACCCTCGCCATCGATATCTGTTACCTTCACTAACCGTAAGTTGATGATTCCAGCCCACTGCTGCCACTTTGATCGTTGTAGGCCGCTTCACTAACCGCATACACTGTACACCTGTTCAAGAACACTGTGGCTCAAAACCTGGTTCATCCGTTAGGCGGATGTTCGCAGACTGTCTGTTTTCGATCCCTAATGCCTCCATAGCCTCAGTGGTCTGTCGAAACCGACAAAATTTGGAGACATGTTTTCTGAACAAACAGATTCTGTGCACCCTTTGGAAAAATGAACTTGTTTCAGAAGCTTTCTCGGCTTGGCCACATTTTATGCCGACCGACCGTTCGCCACGCTCTGTTTTGTCTGTAATTGGTGAGCTTGGTTGGAAGCCACGGCTTGGTGACCAGCGTATGATTTGGATATGGGATATGAAAGCATCTACATTGAAGCTTGTTTCGATGGGGCGCTTCCGACTTTCTGCAGGGGTCCGAAAGACACCTAACACCTTCGTTGAGGACTCTGTATGATATGACAACGCATAGAACTCAATAGCTTCCGCGTTGCGAGCCTTCATGTACGTAGTTGCATTATTTTTTATCTCTCGAGGGGATTTTCTTCTCACATAACCCTTTTTTCCTTGCCATGTATTGTGGCGTGTTTGATAATTCACGTGGTTTCATCACGTTAAACATATACAACTATATGGTGGAGTTCAGGCCAAACTGAAATTCTCCGAAAGGTCAATGAGAAGTGCGTACGACCTTGTTAGAAGGCTTAACAACTAAAGAATACATCGTGGCTCGAAGTATAAAACTTTCATCTTGATCCATTTTGATGTAAAAGGTATGTACATGGGGTGCGGATACAAATCCCATTAGCATGTGGCTTCCACCGCTATTCGGCATCAATGTCATGATTGGAAGGAGTCAGATAACAGAGAAGAAATGAAAGCTGCGTAATCTGGCCTTTGCACAACATTAAATGGTTGAAGGACACTCTGTCAGGTCGGCTGTTGAATTCCCTTGTTCGATTTCGAACTGCTTGTGAATAATTGGGTGGTTAATCTCAAGCCGTGATAACGCTTAACTGCCTACCAGGTGCGCAGTCGTCAAGAGACTAGACTACTACAGTTATTTGTATCATGGTAAGATATTGGAAAAGCAGACAGGAAAATCATAAAATGTATCCTGAGGATATTTGTTATCAGGAATTATAATCAACTTGGAAAACGTGAACCAAACAGTGGTTGGGAATCACAAAAAGAGAAACTCTGTTTAGTCACAAAATCCGGTCACTTGTCAGAATTGGCCTCTCGAGGGATTTACGAGAAAATCAGATGTGTTGAATAGCCAAATACAAAATGAATGCGCAAATCCTCTACTCTCTGTATTCTGCGTGACCTGTCCGGACAGATCAACACTTTTATCACAAACGACTTCGTATAGCTGAAGTGAAATAGTGGGATAATTCTAGCTGTGGTCACTGTTAGAATTAAACAATTCATAAACACCATCCAGCCACTCTCGGTTTCGTTAACTGTGAAAAATTCTACATTACTGGAATGTCAGCTATGCAGCCAGCAAGATAATCCTTGCACAGTAACTGAAAGGTGGACGGGTTTTGACACAAAATAGCAGCTCAGTTTATGGAAGTCGACAGAATCGGTTGGAAGCAGCGAGCCGGACGCGATTTGCAATTATGTAGTTCGACATCAGTAAGTAAGTCAGTAATTCAACTCCATTCAGTTAGTCACGGTTTGAAAATGAGGCCAACTGATCTGTTTCGCATGCATGAAATAGTTAATCCATTTCACCTTCCCTGTTACTCGTGTAAGATAGAAAACAAATAGTACACACATTTCTGGGAGTGGAAATAAGACATGTTGTGGCATGTTGAATTTTCGTTTACAACCATTACTCGCACATAAATCAGATAAATGAGGCTAATCAGAGAATAGATACGCATACAGTTACACCGAGCATTATGTAACTATATAACTTATAAGTTCGGGGCTCAAGCCAACACCCCCGAAAAGAACTTTATCTCTCATTGTCCGACTGGTCACACTACTCAGTCAGAGACGCAATCTGAGATTCCATTTATTAATCTGAGGCGTACCTGTGAACGCCAAACATTGTCCGTCGAGATGTGGAGTGGGGGTACGCTGCTGCACCGATGCAGCAGCGGACAACCAGTAAGCTGCGCTGGAATGATCACCACGGAACTTAGCCACTACGACAGAGATGTCTTCACCTGGATCAAGACATAACTTACAGACCAAGATAAATTCCCAAAAACATGTCCTGGGCAAATAATTCACCGGATCGATTACCTGATGAAGGATGCTCACGAGCATATCTTCTGTTTCTCAGTCTCTTAACACATCAGTTCTACGACGGTAGATGAATCACGTGCCATCAGTACCTGATTCATAACCGACGGCTTGTGGCTTGGTCGAGGTGAGTATGCGGATTATCTCAGTGTTTATTTCCGAGCTATGTCATATTGATGACGTAAAGTACCAGTTTTATGACCAACTGTCCACTACAATCCAGTCGCCACTGTCTGCTTCATTACGCGGTTGTATGATACTGTAACATTCAAGAATCTGGTATCGTGCGAGTGGTGCACAAGGCTGAGCGCGACACGGATTATATTTTGATCAGGACCAATTTGTTTATTCATGGTTACAAGCCTGTTTACTATATATCACCCGGACAGCAGCAAAAGCTGGATTTCAAAATATTATAGACCTCAGGGACGAAGAAGGCGTTTCAACGTGCACTTTCCGTTTGTCAGAAAGACGCTCGCACATTTCCTGCCTCTGATGGTTTGTGGTGACATCTCACACGGCAGCCAATGATAGCAGCCGTCCAGACGATCGGTTTCCAACGCGAGAGGATTAAGTCGAAGACAACGACGCAGTTATCTAGGACCTGATAAGGGATATGAATAGGGTGCTTAGTGTTTGTACGTTGGACCTTAGCAATGAAGACTGCAAAATCACATTCCGGGTGCTACCGATCAACTCGTGCAACGGATTTGCGTACGGAAGGATGACAGGCTGGAAAAGCAAGGCATTTGTGTTGCGTCTTATGACGAGAAGTCGGCCAGACTTGATGGCCTTTGTGCTCTTGCTGTCGACTGCAGTTAATCGGAAGGACGCAAGTCGGCTGGCGAGAAGTTTGAAACGATTTGATAGCCAAGGACCAAGATTTCAGGGTTATGGTAAGTGGACGACACGTTTGACCAACGGTACAACTAACTATGATCTGATCCAATCTATTAAAATTGTTCTGCCTGACGCCTGACAATATCCAGGAGTTGACGTAAGCCAATTTAGTAGGGCTTAGACATCCAAGCCTTGTGTCAACGTATCACTTACACACGTCTCAGCATCAAAATGTTTGCTAAACGAGCAGGTTTACGGGGCTTTCTATACTCGTCGCTTAGACGTCAGCTGGCTCAAGTCTATCGGCTGTGAACGACCATTGACTGTAGTCATGGTTTTCACTGTTTAAACTGCCAGTAGTTTAAAGAAAAAGAACATCGTAAGTGGTGACACGAGGGTACCTACTTACCCAACTAATGGGGTTAGGATGACTTAAAACCTTATATGACTTGTAGATAACTGAAAGAATTCTGTTAGAAGAGTCTGACTTCTAGTGAGCTGCTTATATGTGGAAAATGCATTCGTTTGGTGATTCATGGGTTGCTTGTAAATGTATGTAATAATTTACTGCTTCCGTTTCTGAGTGGGTAATTATAACAGCACATATTATGACCAGCACAATCCGCAATATCCTTGTGAATCTCAAACGTTAAGACCAAAGCTCTAATCGGCAAAGCAGTTTGGCTGAATGCAGTAAACAAAGTTAATCATTACTTTCAGGGGCTAGACTAGGTTAGAATCAGTCATTCTGCCTTAAATGTGAACACAGTGTTCACCATTACGGATTTCTTCAACCAGTCCCATCATGCTAGAAGGGGTGGGACTAGATTTGATGACAGCTTCATTGATAGGCAGTCACGCAGGCATTTCGCTTAGGTTTGCATTATTGCCCAACAGTGAATAAAGATTTTAAATGAAATTTCGTGCGGTATCACATTTTCTGTTAAGCTAGAACGAAAACAATTTTCGTGGGGATAACCGACGTGACATCATCTTTCTAGATTCACCATGTTCAACAGTCGAGTAGGTTTCAATGGTGTAAAAAGTGTCTAAGATATGGTTCAGGTTGTCTTGTATCTCCTTCTCTCATCTGTCAATTCTAAGCTTTAGGATCGATTTCAGTTGTGCGTCTTTTGTTTGATACTGTGTCACCCAAAGTATGTCTCATAATTCTATGTTAATCCATCTTCACTCTGTTTTATTTGTGCTAAGAGGCCAGCGACTTTTCAGCCAGCTGCTACTGTTTTATGTTGCTGAAATCAAATGGTGGTACACAGCGATCAACGTGACGGAGAGTGAGGAAGACTTGAACTTGTTGTTACACCGTTGAAATGTTGAAACCGGCTCCCGTCCATTTGGCTACACTTAATACTTCCTTGGAAACTAAAAGCCATGTAACACTACTTATGAACGGAACTTGCGAACTGTATCCCTCACGGCAGTTGTCATTTAGTTGATTCCCGAAGTACGTTTTGCGTCATGTAATAGTGGAGTGTGTTTGAGCTTTCCCTTTGCCCACATCCCCCAACTCTTCCTTACTTGTAATACCAGTACTGCTAACCATTCAACAGCAGAAATATCTACCAGTTTGTCTTTTCTTTCCCAGTTGGGCAACACTTATTACGATGTACGTAAGCTTTCATAGCTTACTCCAGTCTATAAATTTCTTTTACAGTCCCATATCTACAATCAAGGCTATTTGTAACAGTCTTAGTGATATGGAGACCAACAGTTGAATGGTATAAAAATAGCCATAAATTTGTCCAAAAACAAAAGCTACTTGATGATTTGTTTAAGTAGTTCAGTTGACATATTTGAGGCTCAGAGATTTACAAGAAATTCAAACATCTAAATCTTGAACGTTAGATCGTAATATCAAAACTGGTATTTTTTGTCAGCTGTATTACGACTGGTCTGATGAACAAAAGTGTTTAACTCATGTTAAGCAGGCCTACCATCTGCACATTGTTTTGTGGAATTGCAGTTTTTCAGCAGTTGGTTCACAAGTTCTCAATATCTCTATAAACGAATTCGCTAGTGTTCGTAATACCGTTGATTACGGGTCATTTGCCACATTATCACCATGTGGCATTGAACATGACATTTTAGTATGACATTCCCACCGGTGACTCCACTTCCCTACTGCTGTCTCACCTCTCCTGCTGAAAGCCGTGCGAATAAACCAATTTATGTCTCACAAGATGTTGATTGTTTACGTATCGTTATTTTTTTCTAACGCATTACCACTCTCCGTGAATTTTTGTCCCTTCACTATTTTGTGCTAGTAAACTGACTTGGTCACCTGTCCGGCATTGTCTGTTGACATGACGATGAGACAAAGACAAATTGTGCACAAATCATTTGATTTATCCAGAGAAGCAGTGCGTTCGTCAACTCACTTGAAAACAGTGAGCTATCGACTCTGCATGTCATTCGTGAAACACTCCTAATCGGATGTCAAGTTCTCGTCAGTATAGTGCCTTGTATTGTTGTATAGAGGGAAAACACTGTTCCGATACTCCATTGCTGGAATTAGACATCGTTGGCATGTGAGACTGAATGAAACATACAAAAGCCCGTATCGAGGTTATTTCACACAATTCGTATTTCTCGTGTAATTTTCTGAGGGTCCAGGGATGTTCACATTCTCACTTGTTTGTTGTTAGCCAAGTAATAAGTTTAAGGGTTTGATTATGTAATTACCATCCAATCCCTGGTGTTACGTTCTTGGTAAGCAACAGAGTGGAGATGTTGCTAATTGCAGGCCAATCCTGTCGATCTTGGTTGAGTGGGAACATCCACAAGCATAAGAAAACGACTCAGTGAACGTTCACATTAGTTACACATTCGGCGATGAAAATGGAATCAGAAATCAGCACTAACGGTAACCTTTATCAAATGTGTGGGTTTCGAGGAGTTTAACAGAATATTTCAGTGGAATTCTATGGAACACATTGCACCTCGGAATCAAGTGTTTTCTTGAAGTCAGTTATTCTTTCTCTTTTTTTAAAAATCACTATGCTGAGCTGTGAACTTAGTTTTCTTACGAAACTACATAGTACATAAATCCACCACCTCGAATTAATAAACGTGTTAACTGTTCTGATGCAAAATGTGCCCGCACACCTTTAACCACTAATCCATGGAAAGTGATAAGTCACCGTATTATAAACTCCTCATATTGGGAGGAATACAACGTATGTCGACCATGAACCATAGGTATTAAAGTCGTTATACTTGCTTTACAAAATCTAAATTCATCGTTGACGTCTTTCCAATGCACATTTTTGAGGTGACACTGATATGCACTGGTTGCAAGAGCTTCGACGTTAACTGCATTTGCACTGTTTAAACATCATGAGTATACCTCCAGATATTGAAAACAGCTTTGACCTTGAAAATATATACATTCCTATATACTTCTTTAAAGCCAAACCGATCTGTACGGGTAATGTAGATCTGGCCGCCGTTCAAATTCACGATAATGTATAAAATACAATAGAAGGGTGCAAGAATGGGAATTCGTGTAGGGGTATCACTAAGTAATACTTAGTGTAATAACCAGCCATTTAGTGTAGAAAGAAATGATACACCTTGAGCTCTCACTGGTTTCGGCTATGAGGTTACGAAATGCTAACCGTATGACTTTTCATCATATTTATTTTGGAAGCACTATTCCAAGCCCGGCTTCGCTGGTGTTTGGAACCACTAAAAGAAAACAGTCTGAACAAAATTTGAAACGCCCAACTTCTTGTTATGGGTTCTTGTTCAGCTGGCCCCAAATTCACTGCACAAGTTTCTTGCGTAGACGTTTCACAAGTTAGCATTTTGGTTCAGGATTTTATTGGGAATCAGGAAGCGGTCATTTAATACACTTTAATTCATCGAATTGCTAGAGGTTCATTGCTGTTGTAACTTTCACGATGTCATAAAACAGGCGTCTACACAACAACCCACGTCGCCCTCCAAGAATTCTGTCCACCTCTCGGTTGTGTCACATAGCAACTGCAGCTTGAGCAATTCTGTTGGGAACTTTAGTCCAATGGTTTGGATTGTTTTCCGTCTCATACTTTCAGTGAATCCAGAAGTGTCGCCGTAACTACTAATTTATTTATATGGATATACGCAAACTCTGGTATACTGGTTGCACTAGGAGTACAGTGTTGATAGCAAAGTTCTGTGTAGGGCATGGAATTTGTTCTAAATTATTGTGAAAGCATCCGAAAATCGTCAAGTGGATTCGAAGTCAAATTTCTCTGGTTGAACGTATCAGATACGTGGAATTTCAGTAAGAGCGAGATGCTATACTAGGGAGTAACCCACGAAAATGTTTTTGGTCGTAGTGGTCATGCCCAGTCAATCAGAACAACGAAAAACTAAAGAGCTCTTTGTAATTTCTCCTTGTTATGTGAACATTATCTTTTCTGTAGAGACACAACAGAGCTTACGTGATAGACTGCTATTAGGTAACAAGCATATTGTGTTGCAATCGATTTCTTCGTAATGACATTTCACTATTCTGATTCAAGCGATCCGTTTGGTTAATTCAGCAAACGTTCATTCAAACTGTTTCAGTCACCATCTGTTACAAACAATTTTTGTTGAGGGACTCATCACCGTTTTGGCTGGCTGGCGTCGATCGAAAAACATTTCGAGCCTTGTAACTTTGCATGCAAGCTCTTATCGACTGGGCCTTCTTCAATCAGTAGGCATTCCTGGTTCATTCTCACCGGTGGTTGCTGGTATATAGCAGCGGTGATCTTCAACTTGCAATGTCATTGAGCACGAGAACAAGCATAATCGGTTGTCTACTGCATCTGGGTCATTTGTGGGATAGTTGCGTTTGGGTTTGTATCTGTGATAAATCGGACTGAAACTGACGAATTAGAACGGTCGGATTTAGTTCATCCTCCTTAGCACACAGGGATAATTTAATCGATAAGGCAGTGTTTGGTGCCCACATGCAACCTCACAGTCCGCAGCTGGTGTTATTGTCGTTGCATACACCCAGTGCGCTAGACGACTAATCATCGGTTACGTTAGTATCAGTCATTCTTCATCAATGAGCGCTTGACATGAAGCTCGATTTTCACGGCAACCTTTTCTAGAAAGTATTCCTTCTGCATAATAATTTCTGGCCTGTTACCATGCGCAGGTTGGTTAAAACTTAACTGTACATGTTCTTGAAATAGTTTTTTGATAGGTATTAGCTACTCCACTTAATGCATAGTGTATTCAGTATTCTGCTGTAAACTAGATAGCAGTGTGGATAATGCAAGATCGTAATACCAGTTCGTGTGTTCACGCCAGTCGTTACAGCCGTGAAAGTCAAAAACATTCAAAAGAATTCAGGTCATAAATCAAGTCGGTCCGTGCACTAGTCTGTTGTTAGTCAAAACCATGGCAGACGAAGTTTCAGGACCAACAGCTTTTGCGCAAAGAGGACTTGCTCGTTATGCATGAAAAGCAGGTAGCAATCGGTGGTTAACCATGCAAGGATACCCTTAAATGTGATCATCGTTTGAGATGGTTTACTGCAACCCTCGTGTTGGTTAGCATGCTGACAGTAGAGGGGTGACACGCAAATTTAGTATCAGTCCTGCTTTAGGTTGGTCCAAATAAGGACATAACATGACACTTCAAGTTCACGTACCTGTTACCTTGATGATTGCATGTGACATGCTGCAACCGCCAGCTAGAGGGAATTAATTTTCCTTCACTTGTGGTGTATGTGGCTAGCCTACAATTGTTTTATCTCCAAGTGTGACTAGTGGCTACAACTCACGTCAGGTTATGGTTCGTATGAATGTCTTCGTGAAACGTAGCACAGGCGTAAAAAGTAACCAGATCAGAGGTAATAATATTTCGATTTGCTCTCATCAGTCGTCAGATTAAAACCAGCAAATTTCGTTACAAGCTGCACACAGCGACAGCATTCAAACGAACCAATTACATAGTTTCGACCTTTAGTGAGCTAACAGCGCAGTCGATTCTTCGACAAGAAGACCGATTGAGCCAGTGCCTTCTCTGCATGAAACTTGGGAACTGTATAACGAAATACTTATCGTGCCGGGAAATGACGAGAAAGGGACCATCGTATGGCGGTTGTAAGGCTTTCCGTACCCGATCACAACGGATAAATACGTGTGTACAGTTGGATAACTGAGAAGGAAGATAGGGGTTTGTGTTGACAGATGGTGGTGCAGTGTATCGAAGTTTTGTCATATATGATTTCAATTTCGTTACATAAGTAACTTGATCGTAAGTGTTATTCTGGTTCGGAACGAAAAATTGTCCTGGAACACGCAGTGTGGTCCCATAAACTAGTTCTGCCGGGGAGCAGTGGAGAGTAGACCGGAACATTGTACGCAGATCCAATAAAATGAGCGGGATTATTTCGGACCAATCCGTACTGCGTTTATGAGCCATAATGGCAGTTTTTAGGTGTCTATGGAAGCGTTCAAAAAGGCCATTTGCCATTGGATGATACGCAGTAGTACGAATATGTTTACAGCCCAAGAGTTCTGTAAGATGTTGTTTGATTAGCATTGCCTCACTCATTGCTAACAGTTTGCGTTTACGATTAAGTAACAATAACTTGGATGACTTAACAGAGTGAACGAAGCGATCGGTAGCTGAGATGTGTTTGGCGATCAACCAGGCCGGTTTTCTCGAGCTTGTTACAACCAGTAGGTCTTTTTCTGATATTACAGTTGATAACCACTTAGGAGTGTGCTCCGTCTTAGGCTGGTGCAAGGGTCAATCTACCTGCCCGCAAATGCAATTGAACTGGTATATTACGTGGTATACAGACTAATCGGTTGAATTTGTGTCACCACTATGAGGAATCAAACCCCTAGTGTTTAACAGAACAAGCAGTTGGGCAGCTGGTTAGTTGCGCCGCAACGTCGATGTCAATGAGGACAGCATCTAAAGTAATATGTGATATAGGTGGATGCAGCATTGTATCCCGAAAGTCACGTGGTGATTTGCGAATCGGGAAACAAATGTCACTGTGGTAAAAACACCTCTTTAATCACTATTTAGCTTACTGTGACCAGTGCAGTTTTCATCTTCAAATTCTGCAACTCTATGTCAAAGTTCGCTGTTTTTATGTCTGGATGCCCTCGATGCATTATGAGACCTCGCTGATTAATGATTCAAGTTGTCTTCAAGACCTCATGAGATCGAGATGACCTATATCGCACAACCATAAGATGAGAAAATCATCTGAAGTAAAGTAACGCTTTGGTATGTCCAACACGGGTGTAATTTCACGTTAACTGTCTAAGCTGAAAGTCGAGAGTGCTTGGGTTCAACAATCTTAAGGATGGCAGTCGTTCTTTGCTAGTGATAAGTGCTGGTGTGAGTGTGAAAAACTCGTGCCGGTTTTAGTCGCCGTTTGATACGAAATTATTCTCAACAGTCTGATGTAGATAAACTTGTGACAAATTTTCAGACACATATGTTAGTTAGTGATTTGAGACCATGGACTTGGCATAGGAACGGTCTCTCTAGTTTGTATAGTTTTAAATAGTCAGCATTTATTGTTTTAAGGTATCGCCAGACAGGCTGGTAACGTGTCCAGACGAATGTTTATTACAAAACAATATACACTTTCTGCACCATTCAATCACTATGACCTAACACGATGCGTTGCACGCAATGACTACCTTGATCCTCATTCAGCTGCATTCACGTTGTTATTTCTTCTTATCCTAAACACTCGGACAAACTTTCTGCACACATAAGTGGTATTGTTTGTCTTTTCCTCTTTTTCAGTTCAGGGATGTTTTCCTTATTGTGTGCATTCGCACAGACTACTGCATATCATCGCCAAAACGTTCGAGTTTTCTTTGTCTGTTTTGTATAGGATCATTCTAGATTTAAATGTGATTTCAAGCACCCACAAAAATTTCCACGAAATCGTTTCCTCAGACGAGTTGCAACAATTTTCAAATAAAACTCGTCCTTGTTAGTGTTGCACCTAGTATAAACAACTTAACACCTATGAGCAAGTATATTTTCATTCGCTAACGAGCATTTCTTGTTTATGCGGTTTGTCTTGCGACTTCTTCACGAAACCTGTGTGATTGTATCGACTGGAGAAAGAATTATCGAAAACAACTATTGGTTACATCGTTACTTCTGACCATGTGGTAATTTCCCGAAATCCCCATTTTGGTCGAGTTCCTTCTGACTCTTGACCTTCTTATCCCATTTTCAAACACACTTTATACTTGTCTTCTACTCAACTAGAAAGACCTGCCACTTGCATCCCACCGTGGTGGTTGTTCTTTAACTTGCCAAAACCAGATGCGTCCGCATTTTTCGTTTTCCAAATAACTCTTCATTGCTTATTGCTCTGGGTTGAGCTGACAGTTTGATCAGCATCCTAAATCTTAATACGACGGTAGCTGACTGACTTTGGCACACAAACTTTTGAATGCTTTTTTATCTGTGTGTGTATCAGCCAATTCACGGCATGCTAATTTTATTGGTGAAGAAACGTGCGTTTTCTGAAGTGGTCACTGGTAAGCTAAGGATATTTCAATCCAGTCAGCGAACAAATAGAAAACTCCAGAAAGTCTCCTGGCCAGAATGCCTTGTGTGTTATTAACGAGTTCAAAATTACTTGTTTTCTTGGATGACTTCGAACTCAGAATCATAAGTTCAACACAAAATATGGTGGCAGTTGGGCGCATTCTTTTGCTTTCCTGGAGGAAAATTTCCCGTCTTCTCCAAATGAAGTGCTTAAAAGCTTTTTTTGTGCACGTTACACCGTGGTCTGTTCAGGAGAAATTAATCGGTCCACAAATTCGCCCCCTTCTAGCGTCAACCTCACTGGAGGGTGATGTGACTCTGAGAACGGATTGAAATTGTTCACTACCTGCTATCCTAAGGCGTACAAAAGTGGTAGATGAGAGATTCCACTTAAGTTTATCGTGAAAAGCGGTTAAATCAGACAAGAAATTACAAATGCAGCCCACGCGAATCAGAAAAACACTTGAAAATTAATGCAAAGTGAACCCGCATTGTCCTGCTTCGAGTATGCCTGCTGCGCATTGAAATCTACTACTTAGCCATTCTTACTGGTTGGACAAATTTCCGTACTTGTCAAGGTATTTCATTATGCTAAGCGAGGATGTACCTACAGCTGGTGTGCGGCTGGCAGGTTAATATGGCTTGCCCCATACCGAGTACTTAAATGTCTCTGGTTTGGTCAACGAACGCAGTGCAGATCACGCTATCAACGGGACTGCGTGTGTAACAGCCAAAATGTTATGTCATAAGGCGATGGAACACAGACTAATTTCAGTTCATACAGACTGAAAATCATCAACAACTGACCGCAACTGTCCCATTCCCATAGACATCCCAGTCCGCTTCTTTCGAAAAGAGGGACTGGACTCGAGTTTCACTCTCTCGATTGTGGGTGTTGTTCAATTTATATGAAAAACCAAATCAGTGACGTCAAATCGATGTTTAATTTACTTGATTACTATAATGACCGCATTGTGCTGACAAGATTGCCTGTCTGTTTTTTGAGTGAGTTTCGGAGGGATAATCAAAGATACCTGTGGAAAAATACAGAACTAACCTAAATTGTCTAACTTTAAGAGGACCATTGTAAAAGGGAGCACTGTAATTAGTTTAACAATACCACGTTATATAGTGTGCTTTGACAAGTATAATGAATACTTCCTCATCAGTTCTGTGGTCAGTTAGGTATGAATGATCATCATTACTTCAAATCGGTATGCGCATCAAGTGATAGCGAAGTTCGAGGCAGAACACGTTACAGTTTTCTACATACTGACTAACACAGAGTAACTCTTCGGAGTCAAGCTGATAACCTGGTGACGTCGTTATGGTAAATGTGCTCAAGCAAACATCAGACAACCTGCGGTGGTCCGTAATTATTATACCGCAATTCTATTTGCCTCTTCCACTGGAAGAATTTTTATCGATAAAGTTATACACCTGTCTTTTTTACGATAAGAATGCCCAATCAGTTTTTTTCATTGAAATTCAGTGTTGCCACAGCATCTTGAGATCACTGATGTATACAAATAACGAAAATATCAAACGGTCCTAAATTCTCGTCTTCGCCGTTAACCTCAGGGTTAACTTTGTTAGACAGCTCATGTGAGCATAATTTCGCCCAACCTCATCCGGTTATTTGCCCTAAACCAGCTACGTCTGCATTAGAGTGTAATTTGCGTTCTTATTGTTGAAAAAAATCGAACAATTAGCCTTTCATTCAGATACAGCGAAATGATAAAGGTTATAAGTAGAAAGTCTAAAACAGAAGCATAAAGTGAACAAACAGTTCTATGACAAACTTCAGTAGAGGGAACTCCGGACATGCTCTTGCATGTAGACTAATATTTTCCGCTATATATGGGGTCGGTAGATTAGAGAAACGGAATAAGCAACTCACACTGTTCTCACTTAATTGCTTTTGCAGTTCACTTTTCATGAAGGATGCGCCTAATAACAAATTTTGGGTTTCAAATACACTATGAGGTATAAAATACTTTCACGTAAATACCTCCCTCAATCTGATAAAGCTTTCGATACCATGTCCGAAGTACGTTTTCGGGATTCATGTGGATTGGGCCTTTGTGGAAAGAGAGAGTATACCAGGTTTATCAGAAGCACTCAGCTTGTTTACACGTGGAACTTATGGTAGTCCACTAAAGCACTTGATACTATTCGTGCTTGGGCTGCTCCTCAGCCGCTGCCTTTCGAATGTACGATTGCAGTGTTCATCGTTACACTCACACTGAGCACAGAATAGACCTCTTCTCTTGAAGGGGAAGTGACTGACACTCAAGTGACCAAGAATGGGGTCTTGGTGACTCAGCGGTTCAATGGCTGCCATGAGTCACTAACACATTTGATAGTTAATGCAGACAATGCCTGCATAAAATCTAATCCATTCACAAAACTAGAATTGCCCCGGACTCACAAAACTGGTCTATCATTGGTTATTCAAGAAGGTCGAAAAAATCTATCAATCTCAAGCTAGTTCCCGTTAGAACGGTGGCAAGTGACTCTGGGTACACGAAATTCAATGTTACTAACGGAGTGCGTTTCAGGGGCTGGGAGTTGGGAAGTGTTGCTTTGATTGACGCATTCATAGTGTGAACTATAGATCATTCAAATATGAGAAAATAAAAAAACAACGTTGACCAATTTTGGGTGTCTCTTACGTTTTGGCCCAAGAAGCTTGATGAAATACTTTCCATTATCTCCCTCGAGGTATGGTCTGTCATCCTGATAGGATAGTTGTGTGGAAGCGACAATTACCCGATAATATCCATTATTTTGAAACAATTACTCTGATACTTACAAAAGGATACATAACTACTCCCGTCGTTCCGAAGTAAAATCAGTGATCAGGCGCACGATTTCATGTCCAAATGAGTTGGGCTATATTACTCCAAAGTGCCCATACCCCGGGAATGAACGCTTTCATAAATGAAGTAAGTTGGAGTCCTATCAATTTGCTAATTACGGGAGACACTGTATACCTGCCTGTCGGATGATTGTTTAACTAATTCTAAGTGGTGGAAATTTGTATACTCACCCACAACTCACTAGCCTCGAAACCCGTCATTTGTATACGGTAGACCTTGAAAAGAAGACACAATTTTGTGTGATGTGTCTGCCTTGTGAATCGTCAAACCTAAAACCAAATTTCGAAATGGGATGGTGGATGTAATCGCGTCACATCCACTGCTATGTATTTTACTCAGATACCTCAGGTGCTACTTTTGATTGCTAACATGCCCCTTCTTGCCACATCCAGGTTGTCTCTTTTTGGAAGTTTGTGTTGTTTTGGTCAGCAAACTGCCTTCGGCTTTTGATCACCGAGTAAATTCCATAACTGTTACGGGTTATTTCAAAACTGATTAACCTCTCTCACAGAATGAATAATTGCGATCATTATTTCCGATTTAAGAAGAATGATATGTGCCTCACTGAGTAGGCTGTTCAATTGGCTTTCAGTGAATTTACTGACATGCTTATTAATGTCTAGCACTCTCCCGCCTACTTAGATTAAGTTCCGATTACTTCAGTCTGGCCATCTATCAAAAATGGGTTGGGTTCTTCACCACTACTGAACGGATCCAAAGATTATGATCGTCCTTAATTTGCAGGCAAGCACTTATTCCTGATAACTTGGATCGTTCCGAAGTAATCGGGGTGCTTCAGTAAGCAAGTAAACTCTGGGGCCAAAGTGTGGAACAGACGAAATACAGTGCCGTAACTGGTGATTTGTTTCAGATGAGTCCGAATTGCAAAACATCTGGCCTTCGGTTGGATTCGAACCAGTGAGAGGAACAACATGTTCAAACGTGGTGAGTGCTCTACCAGCTGACCCATGAAGTCACGTCGGGAGCTCAAAAGTTCTCAGATTTGGACTCAGTTATTCGCCCAATTCACTATCCTATGAAATCCAACCAAGTCAACATGAATCTGAGGTTAACTTTTCAAGCTGTACAACTAAGACTTTCCTTCGCTTCTAGGCCAGATGTACTTCTTCACCTCCAGAAGGCAGTGTCCAGTAATGCCACGTCGTTCTGTACCTACTGTTATTCTCGTGGAGCAGGTTACAATGGTTGAACAACAAGGCGCTTATCAGAGAGAATACATGTACGTCATCCTACTTGGTTGAGGACCGGACAACAACGAAAGATTTCCAGCAGAATCTTGGCCCACCTAGTCGACTCTGGTCACGGAGTCAACTGGGATGTAACATTTAAGCCAATCTAATGTGTCACACATGTTCGTGCTAGAGGTGTGAAGTGCTTCGTGGCAGCTGCGGGGGCTATCCGAATCCCGCTATGAAACCGTATCTGTATGTGCAGAAGTCTCTTGTTAAAGCACTGGAGTTACCATGGCCTGTCGTCATAGGGACTGTTGACGGCGCTATAGTAACCACGTACGTAATCCCCAAAAGACACTGGATTCACACTGTTTTGGGTTCCACAGAGTACTGAACTGACAGTTCATTTCATATTTATTGTGTTGTATTTGGCCCAAAGATAACATGGTGAAAACGAGCCTTTTCGCTGACTTTTTAGTTTAGACGAAATCTTTGAGTTCGTTGGGACGGATGGAACAAGCCAAAGACCCACTTAAGTTTTTCTCTTATCTAATGACAGCCAGACTTGGTAGAAACGTTTACCACGAGATACTGAAAGCGTAGGGGTAGGAAGAAAGAGATTGCTGGTAGTTAAAATATTCTGATGACTAAAAAATCTCTTTCAGAAACAATTGAACTGTGGCAAAAATTCGTTCAATGCTCTAATGTTATGATTGGTCTTATAGTCCTAAGAAAAGTTGTCTGAATCCATGATTTGGTAAACAGTGACTACAGTAAATATTTTTTCCAACTGAGCATCCAGTCATGGAATTACTGTTGCGTATTCGACTAGTAAGTGAAAAAATTAACAATTAAACCTGTAAAACGGTCAAGAAGCACGGTCAGCATGGCCTACACATGGTTGTCTTGTTGATAATGTTTAGCTTGAAGACAGTAGCCCTCAAAGGTGCGGTCCCAACGACGGCTGATAAGTAAGACTGAAGCTACGGCTAATAATTATCGGCGTTAGTTAAACTGAATTGAACAACTGGCGACGGTTTTTGCGTCGGTTTGGTGCGAAACGTAGGTAGTGATAAAAACACTATGGTCGATGTTATAGATGTGATCATATTGAACAGACTGACTTGTCTTAAAAGACAATTACAGCAGTCGGCTGAAAAGACGCAACCAACCAGAAATTGACTAGTTACGAGAAGTAGCCAAATTCTTTCTGAGGAGAATTAAGATGCCTATAGACCAAGGAACAAATGTGACTTGCTGTGTCAGACAAAAATTAGAATTTGTGCACGTGAAAGCCGTGTTCTGATTTTGACGTCAGTGGGCCGTACACTAACAAATTTTGTGTTTGACGTTAATGGCGGATTTTCATATTAAGTGAAACATAAGTGAGCGCTATCGCAATGACACCTGCGAAAGTGTGCTGGGCATCTTGAACGATCCAGAATATCCGGAACAATGAGCACGTGCTGAAAGTTTTCGCAGGAGCTAAGCATTCCCGAACCTGATAAGGTAAGTTTGACCGATTTTGGTGCAATCAAATGGTGCTTGTTCTACTAAACGGATGGTCTGTTGACAGGTTTTAAGCTAGTAGGATTATTGGGAATTCCGGTCAAGTAGCCTCCGGAGCCACAAAACAAGCAGGTTCTTATCAGTAATTTGCACAACATACTTATTGCACGAATTAGTTGATTCTGTACCCGCAGTTTTTGAAGACCGTCATACTACTACGTATGTGTAAACTGTTATACTGAAAAACAAATCAAGATAGTTTTTTGTCACATGTGCAAATCTGTCAACCATTCATCAGACACAAAGCTATTATCAGATTTATGCCTTACATAGTTAAGTAGAAAACCTCAGACATTCTAGTGGTAGTTTTATCGACCCCGTTAAACTAATTTCGTAGGAGAACTATGAACATAGCTTGCTTTGATAACGTTGTTCGTTCGAGGGGTACTTATTTTTCTCACTCATTAATACCGCATAAAAGCAAGCCCATTGCCATTTCATCTTTATTCCAGTAGAGTTTTTCACTTAACTGAAGTTGAACATTGAGGTTTTAAAAGGCACTGTTTCCAGGGCTTAAGGATGGCTTGCGCAGGCTATCTTTGTAATCTGTGATTCATGAACACCTTCCGAAATGACTTCATGAAGGTTCGATTAAGTTCATTTCAATTACAGTCGTATCTCGTATGATGTAAACTGACAGTCAAAGTAAATGGGGAGAAAAGTTTCAAACCCTTTAGAAGTTCCTCCAATCCAACTTCAGATAAGCTAGTGTTCGAATGTTATCATTAGCTGAGGCCATGGCTATCCAGCTTCATGTTTTATGTTTGTGTGCTCAGAAGCATCTGGGACAGATCCTTTACCGTCCACGAACAACCATCCGAAAAACACCCGAAACCCGGCCCAGCCCGAAAAACTGGCGCTGTCTTCTGCGGCTGGCCCTTAGGCCATTCACTGAATCCAGACCACTGCCCTACACCAAGCGCTGTACCCTTTGACATTTAGTACCATGTGGCAGTATGGTTGCAGGCGTCCACGTTCCACATTGTTTCACAATATCTGTCCAGCAAGACCGTATGAAGAAGTGACTTGCCGCTTTTGGTTAGCTGGAATATGTCTGTTAGCATAACAGTAGCACACACTGACTTAATCACTTAGGTAGCAATAGCTTCACCCACATTCACAAGAGATCTTAGGTATTAGAACTCATAAGAATGGTTCATAGTGTTTAGTAATACGGGGTGTGCAGATTTTTCAAACAATTCTGGTCTAACCAGTAGACTTGCCGCAACTTTTTTTCCTAGGAGGGGTTAATCTACCTCAATCTTTGAAGTGTGCTTCGTGTACGACTTGGCGTTTTGTTTTTACAGAGAATTTAGAACGTAGAATTGCATACATTGAGACAGTGTCCCTTGGAAGGAAAGTGTTAGATAGTGAAGAGGTAATTAGTCATACTCATTAGACATTACACAATAATGGTTGGCATGAGGGAGCGTGTGAGATTGTAATGACAACCAAGGGAGCATGAGTCACTGTTCGGTAGGGAATTACAAACGTTTGAATTCTAAAGCAGACTATTCATTATCTCATTTTAAAGACGTAAGAGGGTGATGTTCGGTTCGATAACGCATCGCCTGAAATTTGCAGTCGACCGAGACTAGCAGGAATAGAAGCAGAAGCAAGAACAGTGTACGGGATGATAACAGTGAAGAGTATCCCGTTCGAATCCGAAATAATGAACACATTCACGTCGTGGATCAGATTTTTTAATTTAGTGGAATAAAAACGATCGAGCCCATTACCAGTTTTACCTTTTCCCGCAAGAATTTTGAGTCGAGAAAGTAAGAGTGCGGGCTAGCAAGAAAACTTCGGTAAACAGGCACTTCAATTTTGCTTGATGAACACAGGGAACAATTGGTAGTAAGCTACTTCATCCCTGTCATTTCGCAACGGAAGAAATGAAGAAAAATGGCAGATTCAATCATTTTACTGGAATAGGAAAGCGAAATAATCGGAAAGTATGAAACTGGGAGTGTGAATTTTTCAGTGACTGAAGATCTGCAAGTGAACCACCTCGAAGTTTGAAACGTGCAATGACACCCAATGACAAAGTATAGGCATGTGTCAAGTGTAATGAGTTGACAGAGTGAGGCAGGTTACAACGAATTCATGTAATATTTCCGCCAAACAGACAGGAAAAAGCGTAGAGGGATTAATCTTCAGTTCAGGATAATTCAGGATAACACAGGATCATCGTCTGCGTACACCAGTTGTGTACTGAGTTAATATCTTAACAAGTCTCAATACTGCTCGAGTTAAACACTATGGCGAAAAATGAACAAATTCGTAAGACTTTTTACTATCTTCGTTTGCATGTAGTTTCGTATCACATAACATGTCACGATCAACTTCTTTCATCCAAATGTAGTTGTTCTTCAAAATGCCTACTTACTTTCACAGATAACTAACCAAGTTTATCAGACCTCCTTGAAAGACAACTTTCTGTTCAAACCGAGTAATCGTTGGAAACGCGAAATCAAAGGTTACATTTTTACAAATCCGGAGTTAATTATTTATGTAGTCGTAACAAATAAGATATATTTGCACGTTCTTTCCAGAGGTGACTGGCAAATGAGCCAATTGTTGGGTGTCTATTAGGGCTTGATTATTTCCAATCTGAAATTGCAGTGTCAACAGGATTCATGTGATTGCAGCCGGCGGCAAAAAATGTAGACTGTTATAGTATTGAAGTGAATGTTCAGTATGATTACAATTTACGATATAAACCCTTACTTTGCAGCGGTTGAGTTTACACTGCGGACAAAAGAAATCTAGGTTGGGTCCAGCGGCTCACTCACACGGAATCATCATCTAACACTTGTATATAACGACTAAAGTTGAGAAACCTTGTGTTCCCCTAGACTAACCATCCTACTGAGTGGTTCGCGAACTTTGTTTCAGTTTCTGGCCCCCAATAGCATTCCACGCGTAAGGTCATATTCTACATCATAACACAGCTAGAGCTGCACATAAATCCCGAGGTCTTTCTGATTGCTGAATCGGCTATAGTGAGGTTGGACGTTCAACGTTAGACTGAAACTCACATGCAATTATAGACCGCTGCATTTAGAAAATTTGCTATCTTTTTTCGACTCAATTTCTCACCGCCAGCTACATACGCGTGTATAGTGTCTTCCAGTGTGCAATGTGACCTACTTTGGGGAAAAATAACTATTCAAATTCAACTTGTTGGAGACTTCGTGTACATAAATACTGAACAGCATAGTTGGTACGTCGATATTCGATATTAATTTTTGATGCAAATAGCAAAACTTTTATCGTCCTCAGTGCATTTCCATTAATATCTCTTTAAGCAATGGAACCAACAGAACTTCCGTGGGAACTACTAATTGTCGTTGCCGTTTTTACGTATGGACGCTTGGTACAGTGCGAGGTACCACTGAAGTGTAGATTGATTTACTTCTCAGTATTCGTCCGACAGAGATGGTCGTTTAGGCAAAACCACAACATGTGGAATAACTTCTGAACGACCCTGTTTGTTTTCTCAGTTTCAAAGAAAGTGGGTGCCCGTAGGTCCACTTATGAACGAAGCGCTATCTAAGTGGATACACTGTCATATTTGTACAGATAAACCGTTTGTGGATGGATGTGTTACACCTGCAAAGAAAATCGGTCAAATTAACCTTTCTATTCAATCGACAGAAAAATGTCAGCCACCTGAAAAGTCATTTGGCCTAAGCACACATATTTGCGCGGTTGAGTAGCAGCTTCGTAAACTCAAACAGACAAGATAAATTGTTTGATTTATATGAACAATCAAGCCACACATTTTGGGCATCTTAGAAAATCAGCTTATATATTAAATCGACTGCAACTGCCCCATTATATAATAATCTGGTCAGCTGCTGCAGGCTGATCGGATATGATAGCCATTACACGCGGTTAACCCCCACAAAACTGCACTTCCAAATATTTTGGCATATACGTGATACCCATTAAACATAAATACAAGTGGTCGGTTGCCAGTGGCTCACCGTTCCTCTTTGCGGTGAAATACGTTTCACCATTATCATAGCTATCAAGTGCATTTCAGAAAAGTGTGAAAGCACTCAGTCAATCCTATCCCCTTAAAGTTAATTTCCTCTTCTGGTCCACAATTTAGCTGTCACTAAGTTCTACACAAAACAATCGAGAACTCAAACAGTTGGTTATTCAGTTCGATCTGTAAACTACGTCTACTATTTTACATTAATTCATGGAGTTAATTTTTTTTAAGATAATCTTCTCCATTTTTGAGATTACAATTTCCAGTTGTGTGAAAATGAAACCCGAAAAATCGATGCAAAACTCAGCAGGAAGTAAACACTAGTATTTCCATCAGAATGCTACACCAAAATCTGACAGTTCAGTGCAAGAGCATTTTTATTCTACCCGTTGAACATCCACGACATCAACATCACGTATATCTAGACTTTTGTTATCAGTGCTTTCATCGTCCCAAACGTGAATATATAGGTGGCATTAAGTCCTTAACGATGGTTGTTACGTTTGCGATTAGGTATTAATGGCGAGTAGAAGGTGATTACTATTTCTCGTGTAAAGTGAATATCAGTCACAAAATGATCAGCCGTTGCATTCTTGTAAAAGTTTTAATCATCCTCTTTTGAATCAGTTCAACTGCTTCTCACTTCTCCATCAACTACACTTCCTCTTTATAAAGTAGTAACTACCCTGTTGATTAGTACACTATTCCACGGCTTCTGGATTACAAAATGAACCACTTCCTACACCCCCCTTTCGATGTCAAAAAACATAAGACTCAGTGGAAGATGCCTAATTTTTCTGGTGTCTGGATGATGTTAGATACGAGCCTCTCTTCATTCTGGTTACTGGAATGATTGCACTAGTTCAAACGAGCTCAATCACTGTTACAAAACAGTGTCAGAAAAGAGCCGGATTACGCGCTTAGGAAATTAAGTGGAGGGCTCAGTGATAATTTTTTAAACAAAAAAATTCAGCGCAGCGTGTCACCTAAATGAAGCAAAATGTTCGAACAACTTACGCGCGGGTTGTGCGCTATTTGATAGGAAGTTCACTTGAAACTATTCAAACGAGTTATCGTACACACCCAATTGAAAACTTGGACGAACTTCAGCTTCAACACGTATAGCAGAACAAAGGAAAATACGGGGATTTCCAGAAATACGTCTATATTCGGTTTTATTCGTCACGATATCAAGCATATGAACGGTTCTTCCACGAAACAGGTAATTCGCCTAGCCTGCAAATTTGTAAAGCACAGAAAAGAAATTATTGTTGTCCGGGTGATCCAGGAAAGTATACAATACACTTAAAAGATAAGCTGTCCTGTTGACACAAAAAATAGGAGTATTTCTTGTTATGAAATGACATAGAAAGTAATACTTCATGAAACAAAATGGGGTTAGAAATGAAACTGAGGGGATGAGTCGAAAATTTATGCAGGAAATCCATTAACCCACTAACAGCATGAACCAATTAATTGGATTAATTTAGTGACGAAAGATAGTAGGCCAAGAAATTAAGTGAATGAAACAGAATTAGAACTTCATTCACCAGGAAAATGCAGGTGGAAACATCACGTGACATTTCACATCACGAGGCGGCGGAATGAATACAAACGTACAGAAGCCACTGAATGAAAGGCTAAATTCAAAACCTACATAGAGCTACCTTTTACGGGTGATTATGTTATGCAGCAAACAGCACAGCGACTAAGAAATTCAATTAAACGAACGTTTAATGCAGCTGAACTCCGTGTAAACGCTCGGACTCGGAAGCTACCAGTGCCTACAGACAAAGGACACCAGCCTATCGGCGCCACTTCACGTTGTGTTTACCAATTTATGTAACTCCGCTGAAAGTGACATAGACGGAACCGAGAGATGCCTGAGCTCCAGAATGAAGGATTATTTACCTAAATGGGTACAGAAGTCCGTGTTACCGGAGGATGGTAATGTTGCTGAAACGCGTAAACAGCCAGTTTCCTCAGTCGCTAGACTGAGCCTGACAACCGGTCACGTTATCGACCCATCCTGTGTGTTCGAAATTCTGTTGCGTCATTCTGACCCGAGATTCTGACGGTTCGCTGAAGCAGTTGCAATTAATCGGCTCAAACGAGCTTTCTGTGTCCAGAAACAACTGTTCGTGAACCTGACCCTTCCCTGGACTTGATGTCTTATCCTGACTCGCTTATTGATTTTCCACCCCTCAAGTCGAGTGTTTTAAATAAAGCCCACCCATGTTATTGTAAGTTTGCTACTGATGAGTCAATACGAATTGCTTGCATCTACCAGTTTTCATGTTCTATCTGCTTTGTTCAAACTTCTCGGCGGAACCAATTGTTTCGAAAAGGAATATTTCCCGAATAACCGAGGGTAAAAAATTAACCAAACCGTCAATAAGAAAAGTAAAGGAAAGATGAGAAGAATCCAGCAATAAATGAGCTTTGACGAAAGAACACGCAAAAGATGAAAAGAGAGACTAAAAGCGGATAGTATAGAAACCCAGGGAAGATAGAGAGGTGGGTCGAAAAAAAGAAATATAACTAAGACATTCGAAAACAAACGGCATCTTCCGGGAAAAGAGTTGGACGACATGGAAGACAGAGAGCAAAAGAATAGTAGAAAATTCAGCAAAAGGAGCAGAGTGATCGAGGAGAAGGTTGAAAACTGCACCCAAAAATGATGGAAAGCAAAAAGACAGCAAATTAGATTGGAAGAAATGAGGTGAACGGGCCAGCCATAGTTTTGAACACACCAGTCGACCCGTCATCAGTACACAGTGCGCTCAATCACATCAAGGTACGGTATCCACATGTAACATCACCCATCGAGCTGGACACACGGAGCAACAGTTTCGGTAGTCCGTTCATGCCACTCCAATACATTCATAACGTTCTTTATTGCTCACCAGCCGCACCACACGACTCACTGGACAACTTTGCAAACGTATACATGTGTGTTTATATATGCAACTCACCACCAGTTATCGTTGGCGTCTCGGAATCATTTATCTGAGTCTATCAATGAGATGGATGTGTGAGAAGGTATTGTGGACATTACCGCCAGGTTAGCCATTGCCAATATCTTCTGAGGCAGAACGGTCTTCGCCACATTTGTCAGTTTATCAAAAATTCCTGACGGTCGGAGTGTTTTGTCATGTGAACGTGCGTGCAGGGTTTGAGGGAAAGGTGAACAATGTTGAAATTAGTGGAATTACCGTGTTTTCTAATGTTTTTACTGTGTGTGCGTTAAACATAATGGGAATGATAGCAGAACCACGGATAAAATATCCGAATGGATCACACAGTTTTCATTTAGATTAGCATGCACTTAAAGGCTTAAGTAGTGCAGCGGGACATATTGTCAGAAGTCCGGCGTTCGAGACTCGAGATTCCCGTAGATGATACACAAGCACGTTAAGGATTGAATCGAATCAAATAGATCAAGAGACGTAATTTAAACAATCACCGAAAAGTGTAGAGTCATTCTCGTTTCAAAAATTTCGTCACATTTTTGAGCTGGTTCAATACACGTCAATCGTGTTTGACAGATTCTCACGCTGACGACTATTGCGTTCTACTTCATTAATGATGATCGACTTATGGAAAGTTGAAATCATTCACCTACCGATGACATGCCCAACCCATCCGATAAAGTTAGTGCTTGTACCAGCATGTCCCGCACCCCCCCCCCACACGCACGCATTATCTCGCACATGGTTGCCACTGTTCAAGAACTGTCAAACCACAATGTCTTCTGGCCCTCCTACACGTGTTCGTGTAGTGACAGGTTTGTAACTGGACCTACACAGCATTACGTCTGGACTCCTAACGCGAGGTAAGCGGTACAGGGTCAAACCGGGAGGATTTTGTTACCGAGGCTTACACAGTTTCACACAGCAAACAAATTATTACCCAGAGACTACTCTTGCATCGACCAATCCATCTATCACAGCCCGCAAGCTTCCATTTGTTCAATCAGTGATCCATAACAATCATTTCTTCAGTGCTATCAGGATTTTGAATAAGTCCGAGCAGTCTGTATTCTAGTTTGTCATTTCTTTATATATGTGGTACACTGCTATTTACGTACCGCATATATATGTGTTTTACTGGCGTTGTTATCTTTCGGTTATAAATAACTTTCTCACAAATACTTGGTGGGTCCAACTTGGTACAGGACGTTCTGTTCCACTTTTTCCCATCAGTTTTTACATATTAAATTAACAGCTTGTGAGACACAATGTTCCGTCGTGTCCTAACCCCTCGACACTTACACCAGACTTAAGCTCGGTTAGTTCATATCTGCCACCATTTTGTCATCATGATCCACACACACGTGGGATTCGTACAGCAAACAGACCCTGTTCGCTTTGCGACGCATCACTCAAGAGTTGTCAATGTATCATCACGTCTTAGTGGTATTCCCACCATGGATTGTATCTGATTCAAGGGATATTCTGGAGTCACCTGATACAGACTGTGTAAACAATTTCGGGATAGGGTATTTAACCTTCCGATCATAAACACCCAGAACAGCTACTTAGTAATAAGCCTACCGGTGACAAAAGTGCTTCCCAATTACTCCGACTCCTAAAAAACACCCTTGGAGACACAAAAATTCATGATGCTCCGTTTGCACAGATCTTCCTTAAACATCCACTCCCGTTTCTGTGAAGCGCACCCTCGCACCAACTTCCAGTACCGTTCCCATAGTTCAGCTTGCCAGCATGGCAAATAAAATTACAGAGGCGCAAACTCCTAACCTTAATTCCATTCAGCCAACCCTATCAAATCACTGCGCTCACTGAACAAGTTAGTGAACTACGTTTGTCTCGAAAGAATGAACCCAACCATTTTACTGAGGATCATTGTGACTAGCGTTCGGGATCCTCATCACCACCACAAAATGTTAGCATTTGTTACTATTATCAAACGTTTGGCCATTTTGCACCCAAATGTCCTCCACCATGTGATCTTCGAAGGACTCGTCAGCGAACACTCAGACCGTTGGACAACGAGTTGGTAAGACAATAGAGATGGAAACGGTCCGAGGCTAACAAGTTTTAACTCGTCGTCTAGTGAAACTAGATGAACACTTTGGATTTTCTTTCATGGTGGACACTGGAGCCAACAGCAGTGTTGTCCGGTACTGTGGAACGCAAAAGCCACGCAACCCATCGACTTTCTCACTCATGGCAGCCAACGGCACTCCTATTCACACTTACGGACAGCTGCCCTTACTGCTGAACCCAATCCTACGTCATGACTACAGATGGGTTTCCATTATCGCGGACGTGCGCCAACCTATATTGGGGCCGATTTTTTCACTCACCACAACTTGTGGGTTGATTTGAAACACAAGCGTTTGTTTGATGCCGATACACAATTGTCAGCCAAGTTATTCGCTATCCACTAGTTCTGTAAAACCCTTGTTACTTTCACCATTGAGTAATCCCGTTTATGCGAACCTTTCCTTCTAGGAGGTTGCCCCTGCAATATTATATATTTTTCTGACAGGTTGCTTTTTTCTGCCTTGCTCTTGTCATCGTTCATTATCAGACAATTTTCTCACATTCCACATTTTTCACTCTTCACCTGTTCATGCCGACCAGACTTACCCTTTGAATTTGATTTCAGGCTTGCCAATAGTCCACTTTTCTGGAGCAAATGTTGTTATATCAATATGCCTTACTAATCCTCCAGTACTATTTCCTGTGTTTTGGTCCAAGACTTTACTCTCGGATTTTCTGCCTTTAGTCCAATTTTTTCAATGTTTTCATCATGGTAGCATGTGGATAAAGAGAGACAAAAATTGGTTGTATGAGAAGAATATGCGCGTTTAGAAATGCAACTAGTTTTGAAATCCTTACGTTAACGCTATGGGAGTTTTTGCTGTCATAAATATGAATAATTCCAGGTTATGCATTTTTATCCCTTTGTTGGTATACTTTCTTCTGTGAGCCCTTTCCATTTTAATGTATATTAACTTGCAAGCCTAGCTGTTGAAAGTAATGTATGTCAAATCGGTAATGACCAGACTATATGTATGCTTTCGAAGCGCAATATTCTGGACAGCCTTTATTTTAACAACTCAAACAATTTCAATGAATTATGCGTTCGATGTACCAGATAAACACAACGCGGTTCATTTGAAGCGAAAGCGGTCTCACGTGATCAGACTGAGCACATGGAGCTCGATACATACTCAGCAGCGGTTTTTGTGTGCGTACGACAGCGTACCACGAACTATAGGTGACTGTATTTGACTACGTGATCACAAATTGCCTCCTCTCCTAGTTGTTTTGGGATGAATGATGAAGTGTGAAAGTACTGCCCGAAGCGCAGTCACACATAGACCTACACATTGAAGTTTCTAAGTTGGGCAGAGCTTTTCTTGTGAATGACTTAGTGCGCTTCACTTGAATGACTGTTTACTCCAGCTTCCATCATGTAGAAATCAACTACACCCATAAATGGCTTTTGCAAATCGGTGCAATGCAACTTGAAGGAACAGACTTCTAACGGTTTTCTTGAAGTAATCGACCTCAAATCAATGACTGAGACGGTGGATTTTTTTCCTTAACGCGGTACACTAGAGTCGGTTTTTTGTAGATTAAATTAGTAAGTCTTACTTTTTGTTAGGTACTAAATAGTTTTGAAGTTCCGCTAAAGAATATGCCAAACAGATAACACCAGGCTTTTTATCAGCGTGGGCGATAGTACGCCGTTCACCGGTCTTCTCATTAAGACACTTCAATATTCGTTTTCATTAACTCAGTGTTGGGCCAGTACACTTAAGTTCTACAATGGTAGTATCACGCCATAAACTACACGCTTTCGCTCAAGCGGCTGATAGAACTTTAGCCAACCTGCGTTCAGTATTATAAAAAAGGAAGGCTATGTTATCTGAAATTGAATAAGTGCCACTGGCTTCGATCATCTAGTAAGATATATCTCTCGTGGTTTGATTGAAACAGTTGCAGTTGGATTCAGTATGCTCTCTCGAGTGAAAAGAATCCTATAATCCTGCACATCAACCCTTATTTTTTCTGTCAAAAGCCGCACATACTGATTTTAGTTACAAGCAAACTGTTCACAAATAACGTCCATCATATTTCATCGGAACTTACTGATCATATAACCGATCGATGCTCACATCGTGGTGATAACGCCTCCTCCACCAACCCAAAATTCCGTGGGAAAAAAACTTGTGCCTATCAGAAGTAACCATCTCAAAGACGACTCGTTAAATTTACACCAGTACTTCGGTCGTTTGGCCTCCACATAACTCTCTTCCCTAACCAGAATATGTCCAATATAGGACACTCTGCCAGAGCCAACCGTAAATTTGTCATCGACGATCAAAGTCCAATATGAACTGGAGGCGCGTATCCAGTTCACTAAGTCGAATATCCAGACGAATTGTTTTTTAGAATGATTGCAGTAGAATAAAGATACTCTCGGCCACAACTGTGGGTTTCATCCAGCTTTTTTTTCTGCCGTGTGTTGTAGTGCAACGATTGTAGGCTTGACAAGGAGCGGCTGGTTTTTGCCTGTTCATTTTCTCTCCCTACAATCTTTGTAGTACTAACCCAGTGAAATGTGATAACCTTCTGATTTGTTTCTTTGTGAACCCTCCAACACAACTTCAAAGCCTTTGTAACTTTTAGTCCGTAAAATTTCTGTGGATTCTATATGTCTCCGATTTTTTAAGAGTAGACCGGTAGATTCAAACAACTGATTTGTTTCTGTTTGTTTCGTCGTCAATATTTATATGCTCCAAGAAGGTTTCAATTTCGTTATTGTAACCGTTCACCCAGCTTCTGCTTAATTTCGTTCAGCACCTACTTATTTTTAAGTCACTTCTTGTCACTTGCTTTCATTCTGACACTTTACATGACAAGTCTATTTGCATGGGGAGTTTAATAAAGTAAGCTAAATAACCTTTTGCGTATCACACTTTGAGTCCTTGCCACCATCTCATTCTCTACGTGATGGTTTCATCATTCCCTGGTTCCTGGCAAACTGGTTCAAATGTTTTTCTCTTCATGAAATATATTACGCTCATGGTAAGATCGTTCGTACATATTTCTCCTTAAGTCTTAAACAATTTACGATTGATAGCCGATCATCAAGTGTGAAACTTATACATATGTGCTCCTTTCTGATCACATCCAAGCTTTTTTATAGTATGTTTTAATCATTATTTACTTGTTCCAAAAACACAAAGCATTTGATTGCAAAGAAAAAATCTGAAGGCAGTTTTAGAAGCCCTTCTGTAACATTTTTACAGGCTTGTGTAATCACTCCTACTGTTTTGGCTGCATAGAACAGTTCAACATTCACTATTCGTCTAGAATAATTTTGGATTGAATCGGCCAAGAGGTAAACGTGAAGCGAATGTATCACTGTCAGGCCCAGCAGATATGTCATCTCAGGTTTAAAATCTATACCAATACACCAGCTACCTCTGTAATTGATTAGAATTAACAGTTAGCTATGTGCCATACAGAGGATTGGCAGTAACCGGTTTTGAGGCTTTAGCATGTTTGTTACTCGTTGTTAGTGTTGATAATTTATTTATCTGCAACAGCCTGCCAACCTGTCAAGCTACCATGTACACGTAAATTTGAAAAATAATGTCAAAATCACCAGACTCACCTCCAAAAATCCATGCCTGTGACAGAGTAACCAACAAAATCAAAACAAACACCATGCAGTTGACCGAATTTGTATTCATGTTTAAACCTTAGCCTGCAGAGGGAACGCTCTGGCAACGTGGTTATATACAGCAGTCTTTGCGCCAACACCCGCACAGATTCTCACCTGTGCACTTGAACCTAGAATAGATTGTATGTTTCGTGAGATCTCAAGAGAGCTACGGGATACTTACGAAGGTGCTGCTCTCAGTCGGTCAGATCCACTTGGATTAAGAGACTTTTATCTCAGATTACCTGCTCCAAATTAACTTAATCACATAAGGCGGTTGACAGGTTGGAAAAAATACACTTTACATTTGTGTTGCTAGTCGGATGTGAACAAACGAATGGTCCACAAACATTAAAACAAAACTGTATGACATTTGATTAACCATATGAGCTCATCAATCGAAACCTCTTTTCTTGGGCATTTTCCGTTAAAGAAAACTTGAAGTAACATCTAGGTTTCATTTACTTATCTGCATTTCAACTCATGGATTAACG